>JAQGCC010000637.1:0-32788 GCA_034698905.1 Xestoiulus laeticollis
CCAATCAGGATTCAGAAAAATGTCACGTGGTCTAGGTGCAATTCGAAAAATAAAAATTTTTGAGGAACCGTTTCATTGAATTCATTCCTCAAAAATATGCTCGGTTGTCTGAGTACCCTTATTAATACACCCATATAATGTAATATTCGATATATATATAGTGAATATATATAGTGAAATAATTTATTTTCATATAAACTTTTACAAATTCCTTTCCTGCATCATATTCTTATACTGTATGTAAAAATTACCAATTCATGACCCATATTTAAGGTATATACATACATGTAGTTGAATAAGAAATTGGACGCAGTCATATACATGTATACATGTAGATGAATACGAAATTGGACATGCACAGATGTGATGTCCATAGCATTTTAATCTATGTATACATACATGTACTTGTGTATATGTGACCTTCCTTACCCATATAATATAGTATGTCCATAAATCCTAGAATATGCCCATCTCCACAAGTGTCCAATTTCTGTTTTCTAAATCTATATATTGTCGAAACCTATCTATATCAATTGGTCATACTGTAGGGGCCCGCATATATGAAAAAAAATTTTCAGACTTGCGTACAATCTCCATATATGCAACATAATTTGGCGCTACAAACTTACAAGTTTTGCAGTGCACACTATAGCCTACTGTATTTCTACTCCACACATCGCGTCATGTTAGTGTATTTATGATATCAGTTAATGTTTCTGCAGTCTTTGGCTTACCATACACATGTAATTATGGTGCAATTTGGAACTTTTGTATTTCTATACCTGTTTTCCAGGATTGGCACGATTACGACTTCCCTTGTAAGTTTAATTCATATGTCTGTGAATGTGCCAACCCAACTTTACCCTATTTGGCTCCAACGTCATTCCTATTACAAAGAATCGGTCTTTAAATGCAACTGCGTTTCATTGTTCGTTGACCGTTGAGTTATTGTGCTACCGGAAGTGCCATGATGATGGCGATCCATCCTTTTGTAAGACCAGAAGGAAGTAGTTCCGTCTCCATATTCATTGCGCGCCTTTCCGCTCGTAAACATTTAATCCATCGAGATGATTTTTTTTTGTCCTTTTGTGTTTTCGATTTCATAATTTGGAAATGTAGCTTGAACTGAATAAAGTTAATTTCCTGAAATTTTTATAACTGAAATTGAAAAGTCTCACTGAAACCATTGCACAAAGATGTCAAAACATGGAGACGTGATGCATAGTGCCGCTATTTAGAGTTGTAGTTTGAATACTAGCTGTAACCCAATTTAATACCGTTTGGTTTTGAGCAGTTTTGCAACATCATCTTTAGTCTTGGCAATGAATATTTTTTTTTGTTTTTATCATTTCATGTATTTTATGTTCGACTGAAACTATGAAAATTGGAAGGTAAACAAAGCTTTAAATATTTAAAATCTGATGCAATCGTATTTCAGAACCTAGCTCAAAATCAGGAATTCTTGACTTTCTTATAGTGCCATTTATTCCTTTTGCAATCTGGTAAAGTAAATAGACCCGTTCTTCAAATGAATATAACAAATGCATAAGATTTCAAAGGAATGAATTTGAGTTGAAATACAGTGGAATTCGCTTATAACGATGCCGGATGCATTGATACTTCGGTTATAACGATTCCGAGCTTTGTGTTCGCTTGGTTTGTAATCTTATATACAATAATTTTGTTTGTATACTGTCATGTCGAATATAACGATAATCCGGACATAGAAATCCCATTTTAAAACAAAAAATGTTTCTTTCAATTGCCTATAACGATTTTCTGAGATTTCCTCCTCATTAATCATTTCTTAAGTGCATATACATGTACATGTTATGCTTCATGTAATATGTATAGGCCTAATGACAAACTGATTTACAATCTTAAAGGTGTGTTGTATTTTTATCTAATCACTTATTATACAAAATATTTGATTTTACTTACGAAACAACTTTCAAAAGTGAAACATGTTCATATTTTGTATTAAATTTAAGTCAGATTTAATTGTTGCATTTGAATATTTCACGGCTGATATTTGTTTAAATTTTGAAATTTAGGAATATACATGAACTATAAAACTATATACTGTATAAACCTTAAAATGTATCTTTTTTATTGAATAATTGTTTTCTCAATATTGGACTACAAAATTAAACTTTTTTCCAGTTTAGATAAACGGTTTCACTAATTTTTTTAAAAAAAGTTTAAAATTTCACCTTAATTTTCAGCAAAATTGTACTCTTACCAAACCACTCAATTAATTACAATTCTGTACAAAATATTTAATAAATACATGTAAATCTTTATTTTATTTCTGTAAACTCAATGAGTATATAAAAAACTGCATAAGTTATAGTGTTAAATTTATTTTTTTCTTATGAATACTGTATATATACCGTAATATATTGATAGTACTGATAATTTGTTTACCTTGTTTAAAACAGGATAGCAGTTGCACGTACTTATTGACTAGTGAATTTAATGCTGGTATTCCACAGGGATGTTGTGGTAACTTTTCCAATGAAACTATTAAAACTCGTGTCATCAGAGATTACATTTTAACCAAAAATGAGGGCCCAATCGCGGTCAATGCATATATACTCTTTGACACGGTGGAATGCTTCGTATGTACACACATAGTCTTAGATTTACGCTATCATAATCGAGTTTAATATAGTTTTATTCGATCATTCCCAGAATAGCAATAGCGTTATGATTGCTCGTGAGTCCATGTTGGATGTCGTTAACATGTTGCCATTTTTCGTAGTAGTCAAGCAAATGATACAGTGCAGCGTTAATGAAACTGGCCAATTTCATCCTTCAGACTGCCACTATTACCTTGATTTATTTATAATGTCGTATTGATTTTGCGCTCCTATAGGAACCGTCAAATGTTTCCATGGCGAGCTTTCCCATACTTTTATCCGTCCTATGTGCGCATGATAACTAATGCGCTGGGAGGATTTTGTGAGTTCATGATAAGCTCACAGATACATTTTATATTAAATCCAACTTTTACGAATGCATCATTCTTTATATTTGGGAAAAAGCTGAACCGATAGTTGAAGTTGGACGAGAAAAGAGAAACTACGTCGTACTTTAGAAATAAATTTCTATAAGACTATAGCGTGAATCGTTTCAGATTAAAACGAAAATAACGCTGTCGTTTATGTATTGAAAAAGTGCATTTATAAAGAAATTATATGTATTGCTATTAAAATTCGTTTCAATTGCAGCATTAAAGACTTAAAATGTAGATTATACAAAAAAATGGAAAATGGAATAAATAATCTTCATAATATATGATAATGCAGAATATTCACTATCTATACGATGAAATAATCTAAGGTTTTATGTTTACATTTAGTACATGGGATTCGATGCGTACTTAATTTGTAAAATTACTTATGTTTATTTAAAGTTCCTCTTTAAAAATAGACATGTATTTTACATTGAACGCATTGCCAGCCCCTTTGGATCGGGCAAACCTTGCTTGCTTAATTGTTCACAGTGATTGCCGACATTTAGGGGTCAACACTGTTTTTGTGTTTAAAAATTTGATGTGTACGGTCGACTTTTGACCTTTATGCAAATTTCTTCTGAATCACTGTGAACCCCTTAACGCGAACCGGTTAACGACATGCTGCATTCAACTATAAACTCAAGTTTTATGTTGGTTTCACCATAGTCAATTTCTTAATTTACCATTAAAAGGAGAGACGTTTTTATAACTACAGTCGACTCTGGATATAACGAACAAAGTAAATGATACCGATCAAAATACTTATACCTTCTATGTAAATAATTCCATTATAACGAACGAATCGGTTGAACCCTTCATTAATCCTTTATAATGAACAGCAATTGGATGTCGAAGGTCAAAGACAAAGAACATCCTGTTGTGTGATAGAACGAAAGCTCGATATAATGAACGACTGTCTCAATCCCTTAATTAGCGTTCGTTATATCGAGAGCCGGCTGTGAGAGTGCTGTGAGAGATATACCTCAGGAATTGGGAACATATACATGGCATTTGCTGGTTTTTTATCCCTGATGTGCTGGTAATATGCTGTATATTATATGCTGGAAACTGGTTATATCAATTAGATACATAAAACACCTTACCTGTTAAATAACTTTTGGAAATACATACACATGGGAATCTGTCGACGTTTTGTATTCTTTGTATACATCTTAATTCCCCCTTTGGCAACATCGAATTCTACTGAAATCATAATAAGTAGATTTTTTTCTATTTTTTTTTTATTAATCATAATCTAATTCCGTTATCTAATGATAATTACCGCAAAGGCATTCATTCCACCTCAACAAAGTAATACAATTAAAAAACGAGAACAAGCCAACGCAATTTTCTCTGGATATGATTAAATTGCCAGCATTTGAAAGTAGAAGGTAGACAGCAACTGCAAACAATCACAAATTCATTATTGACAGTTGTAGCATTTATTAACAAAACAAACTTTAAGTCCTCCTCTTTGAAATTTTTTGGTTGAATCTTCACGTATACCAATTTTTTTTACATCGTAATAATTGTTTCCTCTCTTGTCTGTCTCCTCCAGTGATTAATTATATTTTTATTTTTATGCCAATTTTTTTTTTTACATTCTCCCTTAGCTGATTATTGATTGTGTGCGTTTTGAATTATGGATTACATGCACTCGAATAATTACTTACGTCAGTAATCTGTTCGTGTCTGTGTAGCGTTATAAAAATCTCTCTTTGGTTTCAATATTGAGCTCTGGCTGCGACCCTAATGAGGCCCTAAGACTCGCAACAATTTCAATGGGAATTGGCATGCTGCGCTTTGAAAAATCTTATTTAATTACGTTTCACGAAAACGATGAAATTTCGCATAATGCACGGTATTGTGCCCCGCTTTGTGTATGCCACTCGAAAACAAAAAAATAATATATCGATTTGCTGTATATTACGTTGGTTTCCCTTCACATTCTCTCTTTTGCTTTTTTTTCCGCAAAAGAGATTTAGTAGACTTCACAATCTGAAGAAATGAAAATTTTTCGTATAAATAATTATTTCGTCTATAATATGAAGGTTGCGAGCGCCTTATTGTGTATACTCTTTTTCACCGGTTGCAACATGAAGTCTGTAGAAAACTCTATAATGTTTTTATGTGTTTTTCATAGGCTTCATAAAATAATTCAGCGAGGACATTTTGCCATATTGGTATGAGCTTAGCCCTGGCGTAATAACAACACAAAAAGCGAAAGAATCACTGAAAATAAAGATAACGTCGAGCCCAACAACTACCTTTTTCTCATTTGCATTTATATTTTTATGACGCAATTTTGCTACTGTTTCTTCACTGTATAGACAGCTGGGACGAAATCTTTCTAGCGTGAATGTATGGACGAATTTTCGCTTATTTTCCATCTGAGGATTGAACGCATCGCTTAATGTTGACACTGTTGAGTGTGAAATTCCCATGTTGTTAAGTCAAAAGGTTTTTTAAGACTACTGCGAATATTGCACATAATGTTGGGGAGAAAGTAAAAGCCTCGGGCATATGTAGGGTCAAGATGCGAAAAATCGAGCATTTCAACACTACAATGACCACATCTTGGTAAACCAAAAGTGGTGACTTGGCCATGTGTATTCAGATAGTTTTCCTATACACTTCTTCTATGTTCAATTCAATGATGCGTTGCATTGTACGGCCATGCTAGTTTTGTAAAGTGCTCCATTACTATGCAGTAGTCAAAATGTTACAATTTTGAACAGAACTACTAGCTTCGAAATTTCCAAATTTGACATACAGTAAAACCTGGTAAAGTGACCACCTCTGCACAGTGACCACTTTTCATCAATTGCTTTTAGTGCATACATGTATGTTTTCCTTCATAAAAATTCCCTGACCACCTGTATACAGTGACATAATTTGGCCATTTTTTGGGTGGTCATTTTCAGCAGGTTTTACTATTTGAATAAATTCTTACAATTCTTGCATTAAACTTATACATTATATCAAAAAGAATTATTTACCGAATTTTTTTTTGCATTTACAGTCAGCTTACATTGTATTTATTCAGTAGGCCTATATGGGTTGAAACTGAAAATTTCACTTCTAATACATGTACAACTTTTGACGTTTAAATTTCAGTAACCCCATTTCTCAAAACTTCCTATAAATATTTCGTTTTTACATCAAATAGCGAACGAGAGCAAAATTTATGTAAGCTTATAGTCAATAAAAATTGTTTGCGTAAACAAATATTGCCCTTGTTCAATGCTTGAATTATAAACTAATTTATCCATCATGTCTTAGATGAAATAAAAATCGGACAAATTATTTAAACGTCATTTCAGCAGATTAATCTATCCACAAACATGCGACTATTTGTTTAGACCTGGCTGAAATTTTAAAACTAAATGCGTCTGGTCATATCGTAGTACATTGTATTACATTACGTGTTCAGTGGCTATATGGTAACGGCACTTCAGTTAAACGTCATATATTGCCTTCGCTTCAGTTAAATATCACCGGCATATGTCATACATTGCCTTCACTTTTATTTCTATAATCCAAAATCTGATGCTATTTCTTTAAATTTGGTGAAAAATTCAGTCAGGAAAAATTGCTGCATGGTCAAATCAAAAATGTGTCAAAAGATCCAGGTCATCTCCCTCTAACCCTGTATGTCGTATTTTCTTCATTACAATCCTCGAAACTTATTCAATGCAGAAATGTTAATCAACGAAATGATTTCAGATGTGAATTTAAATAAATGGTTTTTCATGTTATTTAAAATTTCGTCTGAATGGTGATTCGTGGTGTTCAAAATCATTGAAGCGCAATTTGCCAAGGAAAAATGTCAATGTGCGAGAGAGTGTTATCGTTTCGATTTAGTTAATTTCATTTCAGATGAAAATCTCTCGATTTGAAATTGAGTCTCAAAGGTGACATTAAGATCCAATTAAGATGGGCGTGTCTGTAGCCACGGAGGAGTCGTTGAACCTTACATCTTGATTTGCCAGAGACAGTTTCTGGTCTGCCAGATCTTTTTTGTATACGGGTATGAAAGTTAGTGCATCGTGCCGGATCGAAATTGCACCTAAAAATCTATAATCCTTTAAATTCATAGCCAAATATCCAATAAACTTTTCATTAGGTTTAAATTTAACTACCATTTTTTTCCGCGAGATGAGACAAAAGAAATTATAAAAAATCAATGAAATTGAAATTCAATAAAACGTTATCTTAACACTGTCTACAGTAGTGTGTAATAACATTAGGATAAGATCAACTTCTGTGTTTTAATGAATAGTCTGCAAAAGTAATCAAAGAAAATCAGATAAACACTTTCAAATGTGAATATGATCTTTTGAGAGAATCACATGCAGTGATTTATAAAATCAATAATTGGTATAATTTATTCATTTTATTTTATAGCCATTAGTGTCAGTTTTTAGCATTTGTGGTGTTATATACCATTAAGGAAACAGGGTGTCGCAAAATTAAACGAAATTAAACGTTTTTTGCATTAGAGCAAACATATGCATACCTTTTCCTGTATAAATGATATGTAGAACTATATTGGACTTCGATTAGTCGAATATTGGAGCAATGTTGGTTAAATTAGCACAAATTTCCAATGAAATCAATATTGAACTGGTAGTGGTCCATGCTTACCATAATCAATATTGGGCCAATATTGCGCTCATATTTTGCATTCAATAGCAGGCCTATATTGGCCCAATTTATTTGCCATTGTTGGTTCAGTTACATATTGATAACATAAGAGGACCAATATTGGGCCTAAATCTATTCCACTATGTCCATTTATTGTAATCTTTATATTGGCAATTATGGCCAAATGTTAACATAGCAATATTGTGCCAATATTGAAAAATGTGTTTTGCCTATTTTTGAGGCCATTATTGAGTGCTATTGGGAAAATAAAGTATATACACCAAAACCTGTGAATAGCGCAAACTATTGGGACAGAACCATAAGGTGCGCTTTTAGAAGGGATATTGCTATTTGAGAGTTCAGTGTGTTCTATAAAATCGTCCCGTGCCGACTGTAAGTTTTCGCTACTTCAAGGTTGTGTGCTATATAGAGCGACGCTATTTACAGGTTGTGCTGTATTTGGCTTTTTTATAATTTTCTTAGTTTGTTAGCAAAAGAATTAAAAAGATGAATATGCGTTTTCATATATTACAAGTGCGCAAGGAAATGATATATAGAATTATATACATAACAGGTATATGCGCGTGTATAGTTAATGGGTTTGTTATAAGTACAAACTTTTGATTCACTCATCTTATTGCTCCCAAACTCTCCACCAGTACTTTTCCACAGCAAAAGAGCATATTATAGCGTGACCCATATGCCCTCATCAGAAATTAGCTTTTCATAGCGATGCATTGTGGGTGCATCGTCAGCCGGCGTTGGCTCATGATGTGGTATGGTGTAGTATTGTATATAAAATGTATTACATGTGCATACATTATAATAATAGAAACAAATTAAAATAATCTAAAATGTTTGATAATGATTAATAATAAGATTTGTTTGAAAGTGGTAGAAAATGACCAAAATAATTTGAATGATCTAAAAACGTGTCGTAATCTCCAAATATCAGTTAAATAGTCAGTAATAGCAACTTTTTTGTTAATTTGCTTTCTTTTCAATCGTATGGGTAATAAACGTGTCTTTTTCTGTATATCTCTAATAGATATCTTGCTCTGCGAGCGGCATATCGTCTCGCAAATTGGTATTTCTGGGAAGATGTGCCCATTTATTATTAAAAGGCAAAAGCCACATTAAATCAAAAGTGATCAAACGTCGGTGGTCCTATCTGGCGTCGTGTTTATACAGCTAGAAATAAAAGCGATGATCAAAAGGGTGATTGGTCCAACACGTCCAGTGAGAGAGAAGCTCTGACGGTGTATTTACAGACGCTGGCAGCTTAATAACATCTATCACCACTCTCTTGTCTTCTTCTTTTCATCCAAAGTCAATATTTTAGCTTTATAAAAGTAAGAAGAAGAAGAAAAAAAAAAGGAGCATATTGGTTTCTATTCCGCTAATGGTTTTATTAAAGGTTTTTATTTGAGGCTGGACAAATGGCGAGGAGCCACGTAGATATATGTCGTTATTGGTTCGTGTCCGCTGTGTCAATATCTCGTGAAATTCAATGAGTAACGCCATCTGTTTTTGAACGTCCAAAGCGAGTCCCTCTTCAGATGGCATATCTTGATTCATCAACTTTTGTACTGCTCTTGAAAAGCTTCGACGAATTCTATTTGAAAACGTTTTATTTATTTGCACATGTTTTTCGAAGCTGTTAATTGAAATTGCAATCTTAGATCAGTGAAATGGCATTTGATGTTGGAAGGATGCTCACCGGAATGATTTGTCGAAAAAATTGTTAACACGTTATCTTATTATTTTTTTATGATATTATTGCGAAATTTATTTCTTGAAAAATGGATTGTATTGCATTTCAACTTTCATCAAAATAGTTATTTCAAGTTAACTAAACATTTGCTTGCTTCATTTGCCTTAATTTCAAAATAGATTTCAGCACTTCTTGTTGATAAATTAAGTTGCTGATTATCAGTTCTAAGAAATATGTTGTAAACATTGCAAAAATATTTCCTTTTTGAGAAGTAAAGCATCGATTTATTCCTCCAAACCTTATGTTGCTGCTTTCAGGTCACCCTGTATCTTAAAGAAGTAAATCTAGCTTCACGTAACATATTCATTAGCATTTTATAGAATGTTAATTCCAGAGATGAAATTGCGCGTTTCAGAGTCTTCAGAGCTACATTTTATAATTTACTGCAAATTAGTTTCTTTTCGGATTCAAGCATCTTATTTGATCATATAGTGTGCTAGCTTTTTTATGTAAAAATCGACAATTCTGTAAGATTTGGTTTTTTGTCATTCTGGAGCAAAGTAGATATCTATTTTTTCTCGTAATTTTTACTTCCCAAATGAATGTGTTTTAGTCTCTTTTAGTAGTACATAAGCAAGTGCCATTCACTGTGGCGCTTTAGTCCAATGCCTTAAAACCCGGATTTTCTTTGCTGAAGCGCCGTTGTTGTAAAAATGTCTAATCTTCTGATTCTGCAATACGATGCAGATGAATCCAGTCAGTGTATCATCTACTTTATATCAAATCTCCTGTTCTGGTTCGCGTCTATGGTACAAAAGTTAAGCCTCCCAAAAAATGGCGTTGTAAAAAGTTATTTTGTCACTATAAGTAGACGGGGATTATGGGGCTGTACCAAGGGGTTGAAGTATAAAAATGAACGGGTTCAAATACGTTTAGACACGTTAAGGAAGCGAAAAAATGGAAGATTTTTCATTCTTTGATCAATTCGTATGCATATTGACCGCGTTTCACATCTCTGTCTACGCCTCTGATAAAGTGCGACCATGTATAATATCACTTTTTTGATATATTTCCAATGAAATCTTCGTTTTTAACTCTTTTACTGTTAGGCTTGTGTGACCATAGGCTACTGCTTCTTAAATTATGGAGTGTGTGCTTTTGAAGCGTAACTTTGTTATGACCCCGAAAAACGAAGAAAAAAATCGTGATTTATGTAAGCAGTCTACGAGAATATTTTTGATCGCTTCGCCATAACCTCATGACGTATTCACTAAACGTATTCAAGATTTATCTGCTGAATTCCCAGTTGTAACAAAAAAAAAGTACGGAGTTATGTCATCCGTCTAACACGGCAAGACGAATCGTGACTGCTTAAAGATTTGAGCCGGCTTTCAACTGGAATTGATTATGACGTTAATCCGGTTTTATAAAGCATTGTTTATTTAATTGGAGATTTAATTTAATTACATTTTTTCCCCACTATAAGCTATGGGTTCTGTGAACCTTCTCTAAAGTACCAAATTTGCATATGCAAATTGAGCTTGAGCTCACATAGATATACCGTATTTATTTGACAAAAATATTATGATTTTTTTGTCATATATACATAGCATCAGTAGTGGCATTAGTATTTTGTATTTTCAGGTATAGTGTCGGTCTTTCCGTAATGTCACATAATTGATTTGAAAGTACATGTATATGTCAATTTGAGAACTAAGGGTGAGAACAGCGTGAAGCATGGCATAGCTTGAGCATAGGCATGGCCTTGAAATCAATCTTGATGCTGTATTTATAGGCCATGCCATGCTCCATGCTATCCATAATGCCATGCTCTACACTGTTCTCACTTTAATTGTTTTAATATCGATAATGTTGTTAAAAATTTCAATAAAACGGAAGTTGTCGCATATATTACCGGTTCTGTATACCCTGTGAGCAAGGTCCAGGAACACATACACCTAAAAGTGTAGTTTATGAAAAGGCATTTAAAAATTGCAGTGGAGAAGGGGTTTCTTGTGAACACCTGATAAACATGATTCAGTCAACTCCAAGGAATTGAAAAATTCTGGTTAGAAATTGATGGAAAACTATCATTGCCAGTTAATGACCAAAAGAGAATCAGGTTAACATTCCTGAACAAGGACAGAAGTTGATCTCGCCTTATGCAGACTGGTAATTCAAACAGACTGTCGACTGGAGTCCAGGGGAATTCCCTCCTATATCATATGGCGACAGAAAGGCGAGAGGTTAGCTAAAGTTTACATGTAAGGGTTACATAAATTGAAGTACATTGTAGTTTGTTACCGTTTTTTTGTGAATATAGCATTGTAGTAATCTTGAATGAGGGGTCTCTGTCCCGATCACAGCTATTTTTATTAGGTATCTAGAATGTTATTGTACTCTATATTCATACCAGTGTGTCATTCTGTGTGTATTCACTATTTTGTGAGGCGTCCAGATCGTGGGTTCTTGTACATGTAGATTGTTGAGGATGTATATTAAAGTGTTTGAATTTGTGAAATTTATGGAGCTTATCATAGTGTTACGTAATGTTATGAAAATGTTCTTATCCTCGAATTTAAAACTGTACATGCATTTTAAACGATATGTGCAGAATTTAGACTAACATTTTTTATGTTTTAATTCCACAGGTATGTTTTGTCTGAGGTTGATACGAGTGGAAGTGCCCCCACATCCAGTGGCTGGTGAATCGGTTCCTTTGCACTGTGTTTTCGACATGGAACACGATGAGCTTTACTCCGTCAAGTGGTACAAGGGGGTTTCGGAGTTTTATCGCTATTTACCAAAGGACGATCCGCCATCACAAGTCTATGAAGTCACAGGGGTCTCTGTCGACGTAAGTCGTCATTTTTTATCTTCTACTTTTTATACTTGCAAATTGCCACTCGATAATAGCCTCGATCGCATCGTCAATGGGAATACCCTATCGGATGATCAGTCTGTTAGCAAGAGCACCTTCCACAGACTCCTTGCTTCTGCGAATCAATAAACTAGGGGAATAATATAGAACAGACATGGAAAACCTGGAATAGTCAAGAAAAAATTTAACACAAATATTACAATTGCTTTTTACATAGCCAGTTATTATTTATCGCTAATGGCAAGAGTTTGCACACTCAGCCAGCCCTGCTTCTATAGAAATGGGGAATTCCCTTTTTTACTCAATTTTACAAATCATCAATTTTTTAAACGTTTTCTAAACAAAATAGAATTATTTTGCCTGCAAAACAAACTTGTTTCTTGTGAGTAATGCCTACTCACTAAAACTGGTTTCGAAATCTAAAGATTTTAATTGTCCCTATTATAATTTGAAAAATCACTTCTCTCGTGAATAAAACATGGGGAAAAATTGCTTTTCCCAATTCTGAATTGCCTTATTCGTATATCTCTCAAATAAAGTTAATTGCCTTGATATGATCATCTGGCAAGCAGAAATAACTCGTTTAGGGAGATAGCAATATTTTTAAACCCTAGGGAGAAATATCATCCGGTATGTTTACCTTAAATTATTGTTCAAATACCCTCCACAACGTAAATGAAAACATCTTAAAATTTGCCAAGAAATAAGATGAGCCATCATCAAATGCTTAATTTAAAACAAGAAGGGTCTTCTTTCAGCTTTTGTTTTATTCATAACTTTGAAAAAGAAGCATCGTGTTTCGTCTCATTTCATTAGTGTATTGATTCAACTTAGTGATTTATTTGTTGTGTAGTTATTGCTCTAATGATAAACCGGTTTTTAAAAAAATAAACAACAAGATCATCTTCTAAAATTAAGCTATTAATTTGTGACGTGAAGTGTTTTTGATATCGTAACGGCGCTTCATTTAAATGGCGTCTGCAGGCAGCATTAAGGATGCATTGCCTTCTAATTGATTTCTGGTTGGCAAATATCTGTTTTTATTAACTTAAATTTGACGAGGTCATGAATTTAATCAATTTTTCTATTTCGTCTAAGACAAAATAGAAACATCGTTTTTAGATCGTTCAAGTTCAGTACCTTGAAATTCTTCATTGTTTCTAACTTTTATGCACTTCTCAAATAGCGTGTCATTACACTAAAACCTGTAAATAGCGTACCTCTATATCGCGATCACCCTGAAATGTATATAACAGTCAGCACAGTGTGTATGGTTATCACTTTTAACTGAACTTGCAAATAGCACAATGTTTGGTTTGTTCCCAATGGTTTGCGCTATTCACAGGTTTTGGTGTAGTCAATTTCGATCTCGTATCTGATCAAAGAAATCCTAAGCAATTTCCTAGACCGGGTTTAATTCTTTAAAATTTATTCAAAATAAAAGGATGCGCAGCTAGATTAGACCGAATCGACCCCCATTCTATACCATCGTTATCATCTTGAATTTTCCATTGCCATATATTGCTGTTACACTGTTTATTGTTCCGCAAATCTAGAAAAGCTCCGATAACAACAGTTGATCTGATTTAGAGTCTAGATTTTAAATCCTAGCCGACTTTAATGGCCACGTGTTCATGATTGGGTTTCGGTCCGAATGTCCAGCGTGATGGACCACCCTTAATTAGGCCTGGCAAGGCTAAGCCGATAGTATCGAAACGGTAGCAGTTTCGCATTAAGCTTCTTGTTCCCCTTTATTACACCAGCTATATAGCATTTGTTGGTGTAATGCTTTTCGCATTGAAAATGGGGTTGCTTGTCCTGCAGCGCCATCGATCCGTGAATTGCACTCGAAACAATCTCGGAATCCTTTAGTGGGATTTCTGGTAATCAGTTCAATTAATCCAGCGCCAATTAAAATAACCCCCATGAAATGTCCTAAGACTGAAGCAGCCTTGTCAAACGAAAGTATTTACGATAAGTAAATGCTCCAGCTAATATTGTATCAAGGAGCTTGACAAAATTCGATCTATGTTTCCATTGTTGCTAATTGTTCTGTAAAACACGAAAATCTTATAAAGAAAACCTTAAATTTTTAAAATCGATGGGCAGTTGTCTATAATTAAAGCTCGATATATACACCTGGATTTTTTCTTAAAAATATAAGCTGTGGAATCTTATAATTCTAAAACAATATCAGAGCCATTGGGGGATGATTCATTATGCATGAGGCAGAATGATTTCACAATATAGGGGACATCCCTAACTCCTATTTTCAAAACATAGTGTTCCCTTATTTAAATATCTTTTTAATAAGATGCGTGTAAAATTGTGCAGCATGGTTTAATGAACCAATTTCAAACATTTCAAATAATGTTCAGCAGTATTTTTAAACATATCCATTTTGACTATAATAACACAGTCGCAATGTGGGTTTGAGAAAATTGTCTTTGAATTTGTATTTTTTTTTATGGATTTTTGTGATTTTTCTATCATAAATGCAGTCCTTGGGGGTAGAGAAAACAGGGTTGAATTTTTCAGTTTTGGAGAGAACCCTGCAGGTAATCGATGAGTTATATTTGTACTCGACTCTTTACCAAAATTTTGAATGAAATGGAGCGAATCTTACAGAAACATCGGTGTAGCCTTGCGTGAATGTTGCCTCGATACAATTTTAGGTTAGCCCTATATTTCTTTTTATTCCAATTTCTATTCGAATGTTCAATCTCTCTCATTTATTAGCTCTTCGTAATACGATTATCCCACATTAGTCCCACTGCGTTATTCCAACACACTGTCAAATTATCTTTTCTTACAAATTTTTCCATGAGATCATTTTTATATAAATATATAAAAGCGAAAACCTTGATGAAATCTAGATTGGAAAAAGTACAGTATACTATTGACTCTAGAAGTAAACGTATATATATATATAAAACACGCGATTCGTCCAATTTTAAATGGATTCCTATAGGATATGTCATTTCTTTTCATTCGCAAGAAAGTAGCTGTTTCCGAATAGATATTCAATTGTTGATGAAAAAAATCTTCGAAAGCCCGTAATATCTGAATTGATTACAACTGCCTTTTTTAAAAATAAAAAAAAAAGATTCAAAAGCAACCAGGGAATATCTTTTTTTTTTCCATCTCTTTTCAACTTCTCTTATGCACCATTGTCTGAAGACATTTCTTCGTTCTTTCTCTAGACTGTCTTTTTGCCCAACTCATTAAGTGACTTGAGTATAAAAAAGCAAGGCCCCAGAAGTCATTTGCCTCTGAAAAAGCACAAAGACAACGAAACTCGTTTCGACGCCCAAAAAAAAAACGCGATAAGTTCGCAATATCCGTGTTTCGAGAATTTAAAGCAACAAAAAAAAACTAGAGAAAAAAATGGCTTTATCAACGCAAAATGACTCGTTTATTTGTTGCGTTGTAATTACATTAGCGCGTCTTCGCACCCTAGTCATGATGCTAGTCATTGGGGGCTAAGATGCTGCAATAGGCAACAGTGACTTTTCTGTTTGCATAAATGCTGCTTTTGGTGCCATCTTTTGGGTGAGATATTCAACTTCAACACCCCTTGATTTTATCATGAGTGTTATTATAACTTGCACTCTAGTACAAAAGCTACTGCTTGGATCGTCTTTCGAAATCTTGATCATGTAATGGAAAATAAATGTATATGCATGATCTTGGAAAGAGTCTTGTTTTCAGAAGTGCTTCCTAAAAAATACAGTTTTAAGCAAAGTAGGGTTATATCTCGATCATAGACCTTAAAAATCTGAAATTGTCATGGAAAAGTGATTCATTCGGGAAAATTCAGAGATGATATTTTTAACTCATTTTAACATAATTTTGCATAAACAATGCAATCTGTTTTTAACAAAACTATTTGTTTACTCGTGTAAGTATTCCATAGAACGAATATTTGCAAAGCTGGTAAAAAAGTAACATTAATTAGTTGTGATTTTTCAAGTATTGTTATATTCTTGAATGCCAGTCTGTCTTCAAAATGGTCACAAAATTGGTATTATAGTAATAACACTCGGAAAAACTTCGTTTTTCGAATGAAACCTTTTAATTATGCATCACGCCACTAGGAGGCGCTAATGCCGTCTATTGGCTAGGCTCTCTACTATTGGCAAAGCTGGTGGTGACGTCATCGCCCAGCTGACACTGCAAATGCATTCTTTTTACATTTGAAATTGAATAATTTTGGCCGTAATAGTGGCAAAGAATTGTACTAAAATAGCATAGGTAAAATTGTTACATGAGACTGAGCTGCATACACAATTTCGGCTCTGTAGGACGAGTGAAGGTTGGTTAAATAAGAAATCAAAGAAGTTCAAACAAACAAGAAACGTTTGATTCATGTGATCACAATAAAAGGTTTTAAAAAAAGTGTTGTTCTCTGACTAGATCTTCTCGGTATTCTCGAAAATTTGATATTGCTCTAATGAATTTACACAATTTATGTACAGTTAAAAATATTTGAAAAATGTATAGTTTATCCCAATCAACATTTCTAATGCATTGTATATATGTTAGTATATACACTGTATAGAAGAAGAAAATGTATGCTCTACGGATCTCATGTAATGTTGTAGATATTTTGCCATACATGTAGATTAATTGTGCATGTACATGGTCATGTTAAACTTTTCCATCAGAACAAAAAGTTAAGGATGAAGGCTTGCATTGGCTGAAGTTCACGTACATGTATAATATAAGGCAATTAGGAAATTAATATAACTGCTAGTTGCAAGTGAGCTTTGTAATTTATGGTTTGGGTCATTTGGAAAGTTATCAGGTGCTCTAATGGAGGCGTTTTGATGAGGCGTTAGGCTGTTTGGCGGTTTGAGCAATCGTAAAATTTGTTAAACATTATTTGAAGAGATTATGCCGCCATTATTGCCCCTTTTAACGATTGTCGACAGAAAATGCTCTCCTGTTTCAAATGGCCGGAGATGAAATGGATAATTTGGTTTCCCTTTCCTGCTCAGGTTGCTCTTAATGGACGGTATTAGGGCGCTAATGCCAATGAGCAGCATACTTCTAAAGCCTATGGAAGGCCTGACCTTTGTGCTAAGGAATTACCCAAAGGACTTGGTTCGAAAAGTTGCTTCGTGGTCATAATAGTAGTCTTCAAACGGAAGCATGTTCAACTTAGTTTTCGGAAGGATGATAACATTAAAATTGAATTTATTCCACATTTTCAAATGTTCAAAATTGCAAATATCAAGTAAATTAATGCTGATGTCGATCTTCACCAGCATGCATGCAAAGGATTGTTTTCCATTGACAAAGGCTATAGTGTAATTACCGTATTTATTCGTGTAGGGGCCCCACTCAGGCACTAAGTTTAGCCATTGAAATTATGAAATGTTGTGTTATTTATTTAATAACATAACATTTAATAATTTTAGTCCATCCAATGATTGTTTGTGCATGTTATTTTGTGTGAAAGTTATTGAAAACAATGCAGAAAATGTATTCTATAATAACTTTTTTGCATCATATAGCTAGGCCTATTCTCATTAATTTGAGGAGATAAATTTTACATTAAAATGTTGTTATACAATGAATTACTGGATATTTGCCTTATAAGACAGCAATTTTCATTTATAGTGATATATGCTAGCACTTAAAAAGTAATAGTGGCGATACAGTAAAATCTGGTAAAGTGACCACCTCTGCATAGTGACCACTTTCCATAAATTGGTCTATATGTATTTTTTCCTTCATGCAAATTCTCTGTATAGTGACCACTTGCATATAATGACCAAATTTCGCCATTTTTTAGTGTTCACCGTTAGCAAGTTTTACTGTATTTGTGAAGTGTTAACTTGATGTTTCGTGTAATAGCCGGTACACATTTGTAAAAATAAGGGGGTTTATACGATCAAATACGATCATGTGGAATAGAGGGCAATTGGAGTACTGACAAAGGAATAAAAAAGGACATAGCCCTCTCAGTCCTTCAACTATTTCTCCATTGTTGCATTATTTTTGCGAACGACCAATGTGAAGAAACAATGCTTCCTGCACAAAATGCGAAAGCATAGACGAAGCGGGAAAAATACATGTAAATGTCGATGCAATGAGTCCCTAGCTGGCAGGGCAAAAGATGTTCAACTCTTTATCGGCCATTTCCATGCGAACCTCGTGTTCTTCCATGTGCATTAAACAGTCGTGAAGAGAGTGGAGAGTTATAGAAGAGTGGATTGGTTTCTGTAAGAACATTCCAATATACTCTTCGCCGTAAAAACATAGCAGACGATGTCGCCTGCAAATCCACGTTTCGCTTGCAAAATGGAGAGCAAAAGCCCTTTCTGATGAACTTACTCATGAAGTTGAAATGGTGACAGTAAAATACGACTTCTTCGTTCTACATGTGTGGGTCGAAATGATTGTTGTCAAGATAGTCTCAAGTTCGTAGAGTCACTCATAAAATTGTTTACCTTTGTCAGTCTCAGAGGGTGGGAATCCTGAGCGAATTTTAGACATGAAAGAGTTTGCAAATAGTGTTTAAGGACGAAGGACAACACATTTAAATACAGGTATATAAAATGTGTACACCTATTTATACAACTTTCATTGAATATTATACACCATTTATGCATTACATATTTATTGTTGCTTTCATATGTCAAGGTAGAAAACAGCAAATGCTGCATGGACTGATTTTTACTTGTGACCATTTATGTTCAATTAACTAGCTCCACCCTAGTCAAAATGAAAGTATACTTGGTAAAGTATATACTAAGTGATATTTTTTTAATAACTTAGTATACTTAGTATTCACACTTAAGATTTTGACAAGGCTATTTTAGACAAAATAAAAATTGGTGAGATTCTTTAACTTATTTTGCGTGTAAATATGTGTTTTGGCGTGGTTGAAATTTAAAAGCTGAAGGTCTTAAGTCAAAGTTTTATCCTCTTTAAATTTGGCGCGGTCATGCATTTTATCCAGAAAATTGTCTGATTTTTAATTCATTTAAGACAAATGAAAATGCCTTATCATTGTTTAATAGCAGAATTCCAACTTGGATTGCTGTTTAAAAATTGACCATAGCTTGACAGATGTCACATTATCTTAAACATACTCGTACATTAGGTGCTTTCGCGGTGGAAAAACTAAGCCAGGTTTAGATATGGTTTTTGCTTAGTTGACGGAGGCTTGAGTGGGCTGATCGAGCTTGTGATATCTGTATTTTTTGCAATGACGCTTCATCTATTGTCTTTAATTTCACATGTAATATGATGGTTATGCAAGGATGTTGTGTTAAATGTGTCGGTCAAATAGGAAATTTGACCTCCGTCACTACCAACTTAACCGAATTTGGCATCGTGAGCACAGTTATTAGCGAGAAATAGCGGCACAATCGTTAGGGCTTACCGGTTACGTTACGCGCATCATAAATGATGCGCGGCTGCATCGCCATTCGCTAAAAGACAGTTTATGACGCATAAATCGTAAACGTATCGTAATCGGTCGGTGTAATATCATATTCTCATCTGCTCCCATAAGTAGGTTGTCAAAGATTAATTCAATTGCAGAAATAAGCATCTTATTCAAGTCTTTCTGTTATTTTGTACACCCGCTGAACGCGCATGTTCCAGTGTTGGTCGCCATTTTGAATCCTGGCAAGATGCATGCTAAGTGGCGTTCCAGTGCACCAGACAGGAAGACCTTGGTGGATTTCTCCATCCTCAGTTTCCGTCTCACTCCAATCATTTTTTAGCACAAGCGCTTTTTGTCATTCGTCGTCACTTAGGCCCCAGCGCCGTAGACGTGCAGACGATGGCAAATGCGAAAGCGGATGTTAGCAGAGTGGCAGTCAACGTGAATAATTTGTAACGAGGTGATAGGACGAGGACCAGTAATGAGATCTGTCAGCAGGAAATGGACTTTGTCATTTCTCCTATACTCGTCTGCATTGTTTTTCTCGCCTTGACACGCCATTAAAACTACTTGTTTTGCTATTGTTACACTTAGGCGCCGGAAGTTCCTATGGCGCTCACATAGTCTGCATTTATTTTGATTCATCATGGTTTTGCCACACCCGATACGTTTGACCATCGTTCACATTTTGACTGCAAATATAGACTACAATTTTTAATATAGATTTATACTTCAAACAGATTTTGATGTACCCGTACGTGTTTTGCTTTTATGTTAAATCTATCAAATATTTACAAAGTTTGATTCGTCATGTATTGTGAGTTGGCATGTATAGCTTGCAGCTTTGGTAATTAAATGACAAATCCCAAAAGATTAAAACTTGAATTTTTACGACTAATTATGCAAATGTCAGTTTGTACGTTATTTGAATTCATAATTTATAAACACGATGCTAACATAACGTTTAATAATTTTTTTTTTCCATTTTTAGTTAGTTTAACACGAACTGGTTTATAATTAAAATATGAGGTTAAATGTAATTCTACAGGGCTGAAATGCTATGTGTATTCTTGGAATTTCGTTCATTGAAATTTATTAAGCTTAAAATTATAAATATTAGTTTAATGCAAACTGGTTTATAATTAAAATATGAGTTTAAATGTAATTCTACAGGGCCAAAATACTACTATGTGTATTCTTGAAATTTCGTTCATGGAAATTTATTAAGCTTAAAATTATAACAAACAATCTATTTACTGCCATCCGTTGTGAATTTTGAAATGATGATTAACTCAATATTTTAATGTTGCCATGTTTTATTTTGCAAAATTAATAGTAAAAGTAAACCTTTTAGAGATAAATTACATTTTCTAAAGCAAATAGAAGGGTGCTAAAATTGTTTTAATGCTACGTTGTTTTGATATTAATGGTTTTAAATAATATAACCTGCTGTTTGGTAAACTTTTCTAATGTGTTTTATTTACACTTAGTGAACTGTAGGTGAGACGTGCTTCAATCGTAAAATTTATTATTTTTTTAAACAATTTAACCTCTCTTAAATATTATTTTGTACAATTAGAACAAGTGGCATTGACTGCCCCTGTAGTTCGGCAAACATTACATACTCGCATGTTCGCAGTGATTGCCGCTTTTTAAGGGGCAGCTATGATACAACATGCAGGGTTCCCCCAGACCTGAAAAACCTGGAAAAGTCAGGGAAATGAATATTATTTGGATAAAGTCAGTGAAATTTAGCATGGTTATCTGAAATCAAAGTCCTTCTGTGGCATCCCTCATCACCCTCATCACCCTCATCACTTGCTGCAATAAAAATGCGGCAAACTGCATTAGTAGCTAAAACAATTAGCAAGTGATAAGCTAACTATGTGTTTTACTTGTTTGTTTAATAATCGGTTCATTTACTTTAACATATGTTACAATTTTGCATTTTTTTATTTACCAAGATAGTCAGGGAAATTATTTTCAAATCTGGAAAAGTCAGGGTAGTTGAAAATTTATTTCGTGGGGGAACACTGTACAATATTTTGATGCATTATATGTTTTATTGCATTTTAAATTAGGCCTAATTAATTTCACCAATTAGCTTTACTTGGAAAATTAAAAATTTGCGAATTAGCATTTTTTCTAAAGCTTGAAACTACTAATTTGTAATCTTATTTGTAAGAGTAATTTTGGCATATTATTTTTAAGGATTCGTTAAAGATTCATTTGTAGGAAATCGGCAACTTGACTTTTTAATTTTATAATTTAGTTTTCAGTATAGATTGTTTAAATTTTTCAAATGAAAGTTTTTAATGAAATTGACACGTTATAATCTAAATATTATAAGTTTTGCAGATTTTACAGCATTTTTTACAAACGTTTTTCAGCTATATCCAAACAGATTCAATTTAGCTAACATTTCGCCTTCCGGATCACCTCGATATGTTGTCAAATCGTGGCTTTATCATCTCCATTTCATTGTTTTGGTATGTTGACGAAATATTGATTCTAGACTGTTTTTTTCACTTCCATGTTTTCCCATTTTTTCGAGTTTGAAAACATCCAACGTGTTTTCATACCTGTTTTTTCTGCAGTATTTCTCGGATAAAAGGTTCCCATTCCGAGTGACATTAAAGTAGCTGGCTTAGGTGATTCCTCTAGCGTAAAGAAGTGAAAATATATGATGTTATGGCGCCCCCTATCCACCCCTTTTTTTTCTTCTTGCTACTTGGAAGTGGGATTTTCGGAGGATCCACCTTTGATGTGCATTAAATTTCAACATCTTCAACGCAGCTGGGCTCATGAAAGCCAATATAGGAAGAGCCTACACTTTCTTGCCATCAAGGACCTTCAGTGTACTTATTTGTACAATATATGATCAATTTATCTCGCTTTTCATATTGACATTTTAAGCCTGGAGTTTAGGATCGGTGCTATCACTATTTTTTTCTTATATATCCATTACCATTTCAGCTGTTTTCTATACCGTTGCCATGTAAAGTAGATAAAAGGTGCCATCACCAAAAACAACACTGAAATATGGTTCTTCTATAGGATTTTTTTGACCAAATCCCTTCGTGAATTTCTTTAATGCAAACACGGATGTACATGGTCAAGATATTGAAAAGCTGTTTCGTTAATAGGTATTGGAAAATAGGGTTAAATTTTGCCTTAAATGCAAGTTAAGCAAAAAAATGCTTTAAACATGCAATTTTCGAAATATTTATGTTTATAAAACCATACAAAGCCAGGGGATCTGTTCCAATTTCATAATTTTTCACCAGGTGTATGGTTTAAAATGCATTTTTTATATTAAAATATACATTGCAATTTAAATTAGCTTTTAGTATTAAACATAGAAGAATCTTTAAAATAAGATAGTTATCATAAATACTGGATTAAACCCCGGGTCGTTTCTGATAAGTATTTACCATTTTTAATTTATTTATACCAACTCTGAGGGAATAAGATGTAATAAACACCGGCTCTCGAATAAACCCCGGGTCAATGTTCCAGCACAATATGGATATAATGTACATATATGGCATTACAGAAACTGAACACATATGCCCATATATGATCATATATCCCAGTATGTCCATTTTACTATATATTTGTTAATTTATGATATGGTCATATATGGCCATAAATGATTTCAGATATATAAATTGTACATGTATAAGGTGAATATCATGTTGTAGATTGCCATATATGAGCCATAATATTGCATAGACAGTATGCATGGTCATATATATTTTTCCGCCTGGGTGATATGATATAACATATAATTTATATATGGGGCATAATATAAAATATGGGTCCTATATAATTTTTCCACCGGGATGATATAATAAATTAAAGCGGGGCAGTAGGGGATTTCCCATATTTTATGGCCATATAAGCTTATATGTTTGGCCATATATTACCATCGAACCTTAGCCTAAATTTTAAAAGAACGTTATGACGAACAGCCGGATAACGGGGTATTAATGTATTTATAATGTATATAAGAAATTTTTTTTGAATATGGATTACAGTATTTTTCCCATTTAGATCTGGATTTCGTTAGCAAAAATTCAAGATTCAGTAGACAAACTGTATCCAAAAGCTATCATATTTCGAATTTAATATATACGTTTTTTAGAGAATGAGCCAGTCATATACATGTATAGGAAATCCCATAAATCGATTATTTTTGATGAAATTGCTTTAGTTTCACAACCGAACAATTGAATTTCTCTTTCTGTAGGCAGTTTTCTAGTTTTTGGGGACAATTCTCCACCTTCGTTTCCCGTTATAGATTGCCCTTCTCAAGACTTCTTTTTTTTTCAATTTTACCCAACCAAATAATTTTTAATTTCCGTCCTCTAAATCGATATTTCCTAATGAAAGAAAAAAGAAAGTGATTGCAATCAGTTGGATGTTCGAGTAGTGACGACATGTGAAAAAAAATGTTTGGTCTAATGATGTACGTGTATAAAATTATTATATACAGTTACTGTGATGATGTGGTGATTCCATAAAAGCCACTAATTAGTCGATGGAATAGCCTTCTTAGTGATAGTTTAAATTCATTAAATATTCAATTTAGCCATGATGTCTAAGTAGCTAATGAGGTGGGGGAATTGCCCTGAAAATAGGAATGGTCTCCTATAACAGTAGACCCTGTCTAAAATAATACTCTTGATACCAGGAAAAATATTATTTACGACAGGTAATTTTCAGACAGGTTTATTTATAAACATATTAGTGTATACATATACAGCTGCAAAACAGGGAATTTCCCCTTTTTTTCAATTTTTATACATATGTACATGTAGGACATATGAATAAGTCAGTATTTGGTATTATAAGACAGATTCTACGGAATATGGCATCTGTTTGCTGACTGTAGGGTACTGAGCCAAGGCAAAATTGACCGAAGCAAACAAGTTTTCGCTTAAAGGTCATCTTTAAATCCCCTGTCAACCCTTTTGACACGAATGACAGAAGTAATTCATCTATTTTCAATTCACTTAGAATCTTATACCACAACGAGGTATTCGCTTGATTGACCGCTTTTATTTTTTTTTTAGTTTTTTTTAGGACAAACATTTACAACGCTGCCAATTTGTGGGGGGCTTTGAAAAGCGCCATAATCTCCTCGCCATTCACCCCCCTCCTTTTTTAACATCTTTTGCTGGCGTCATTATTCGCCCCTGTTTGAAAACTGCCCCTAACGCCCGTATAACTAATGTTATAGCCTATTTTTCCGATAGTTGATAGCGGATGAAATTTATCGATCTGCTCCGCAACGTGGCCCAGGCGCTATTAACTTTTGAAAGCAAGAAGCAAAATGTAGTAAAATATGACTTCGAGACCCTGCAAAGTTTATTGACGGTTATTCGACTATCACTGCCCCTAAAAATGCCTCATCATTACTATTATCAGCTACGTACGCCTCTCCTCTTATATATCTCTCTGCAATCTCGCTCACTGGATCCTCAACTCCCGAGAGATCCTAATCGATATTTGCCTACTGCCACCGCTAGGGGGACCTAGCTGACAATCTTGCATCTCATACTAGTTTTTTTTTTTTTAAATTGGTGAGAAATAAGAGAAGAGTCCTTATTCCGCATGGTCCAACCATGTCAAATCCACATTAATACAGCGGCCCATATAGGTCATATATCCAAAAGGTTAAAGTCTTACAGTTGAACCTGTCTAAAATTATATTCTTGGAACCAGGGAAAAATATCATTATAGACAGGTTATTATTTCAGACAGGTTCATCTGTAAACATGCAACTGTGTAGATAGCTTCAAAATAGGGAATTTCCCCTTCTTGAATCCTTCGTGAGTCGCTAGCTATTGGTCGACACTATATTTACACAGCTGCAAACTAGGAAATTCGCCGTTTTTTAATTTAAAAAAGGTTATTATTTCAGACAGGTTCATCTGTAAACATGCTACTGTGTAGATAGCTTCAAAATAGGGAATTTCCCCTTCTTGAATCCTTCGTGAGTCGCTATAGCTATTGGTCGACACTATATTTACACAGCTGCAAGCTAGGAAATTCCCCGTTTTTTAATTATTTTACATGTGAACATGTATAGATGCGTCAGTAGTTAATGGGTATCGCAAGCAAAGTTTAATTGCCTTGCATCTCTCTGCAATTTTGATTCCATGTTTGATATTTTTTTGAAATTCCATTGTTGATATTCCTTTAAAAATATATCACTTTATATATGTTTATTATTTTATACATGGGTTCCATGCAAGTAGATTTCGGCTCATTTTATGATTTTAGAGAGGATATTATTTTACACAGGTACTACTGTATACTACTGTAACTATACTTTTGTTTTAAGAGTAAGACTTAGATTACGAACAATTCTTAATTGCTAGTAAATATTAAATGCATTTTTCATAAAAAAACATTCATTTATGCTGACTAACATGCTGCGAAAATAATTTAATACTATTGGCCTACATTTAGACACTTGTCGCTGTGTCTAGCATTTCTATTGTATAATAGTCGAAATTGCACACATTTGTTAAATTTATTCCGCGATTACAACATGTCTTAATGAGTATTACCAGCGTTAGTTGCTCTCTGGTGTCACTTTTAATTACACAATAAATACAATTTAAGTAACTGCACATGGCCGTTAGTTTAATATGCTTTATAAGTTAAGATAGTTATAAAATCTAAACTGAACCCGTCCATAATTATTTTTTATAAAGCCTTGTTTAAGTAGAGCGTTGTTCCAGGAAGTATTAATTTATTCTGTCCCATAATACCCCACAACAAATAACTCAGATAACTTAATTAAAACTTCAGATTTACGATTTTTTTTCTAAAGCAGCGAACAGCAAAATTTTATATTACTGCAATTCAAGTTAAGATATTTTTTCTATCTTAATTTTAATAGTGTTTTTATTAGATATCAAATTCTTAGAAAATATTTTTGAAATAGCTTAAAATTTATTTTAATATCTATGCAATGCTTCTCATGTGCTTTAAAACAAAACAATAAATTATCTACAATTTATTGTGAAATGAAGTGTTTTTATTAATGTATTCTATACTATCACTAAGAGGTTTTTTTAGAATTGGTGCATCGAATTTAAACAGTTTTTCAAATCAAACTACTTGTCCATCCCAACGTAAAGTGTTATATTGATTTAACCAAAACAGATATTTTTTTCCCCTGATATAGGGTATAGTAAGAGGTTATGTGCAGTCTGAAATGTACTTTTTGTATAAGAAATAATGTATTTTTGCTGCTTGGAAGTTGATCCTAAAAAGCATTTTCCGTCAAGCTGACGTGTTACTTCTCTCGAGTACGATTCAAAACTTGAAGCATAAATGAGGCAAGGAAAAGTAACTTTTTTTAAAGCTAGGCAAAAATCTATGAATATTGAATTGCTTCATTACGAGCATGTCCATTTTGCTTGGTTTTTAGGCATGGGAATCCCCATCGGTGCCGTGCCAAAATCATCTTCGTTGCATTTCTTCTTCACGTGAAAATAATAAAGTTGAGATATTGTGTTAGCTACAGTGCCCAAGACCTCTATACATCAACGACCGTATGCATTTTTATAATCCTGAACATATAAAACGTATAAAAGCGTGGTTATGCGAGCGAAACACAACGACTTTTGCAAACATTATTCTCCTTAGCAACTTTTCTAGCTACCATGTGGGGATTGGCTGGAAAATGTTAGCCTAATTCAAAACAGTGATGCTGCCTACCCCATAACGAATTCATAATCTTAAGCAATTAACACTGTTAGTTGGTTACCTCTGTTTTTGGGCCCCTGCATATTTACAGGATGAATCAGAAATCTATTCTGACTTTTATTGACTAAAATTTAACACCTGCAAAATGTTGACAGCTGTTGGTTCAACCATATTTGTGAGTTAATTTTGCGCTAAATTCTGCTATTTTTTTAATTTTGTGCGTTTTTAAGGTTTGGTTGTACTATCGATTTATTACCTTATTTTTAAACAGATTCCGATATCATGTGTATAATAAACTAGACGACATACCCGGCTTTGCATTTTTACGAAACGTACATGGTTCAGCCAATTAGGCGGCCATCTTGGGAGTAAAAAGGTGAATCATTTTGAGAGTATAAAATTTGCGAGTTTGTGGAAGCCGGGTTAACATTTTTTGGATCGCAAACCCCCCTGTATTTTTTTCTGGTTTACTGAATAGTACTCGTTCCAAATTTGGGAGCAATTAGATGTGTGGATCAAAAGTTTTTGCTGAACAAACTAAACCACATACATACCTACATACTTTTCTTCTTTATATTGTGTATATTTACACTGTTCTATGATATGTGAATTGTATGTATGTACGAAGAATTATATCTTATTATTATGATAAATCCATACTTATAAGTTTAAATTTTTGATAATTATATAAAATTTATACAGAATGGGCTACTTGGGAAAAAACAAATGGGAGACTGTCGTGTATTTAGGGGATCCTTCCAATTTAAAAATTCATGAAATTCGCTTTATATTTTTTCCAGCACCTGTTTCCACCTACAGTGTATGTATAGTATTACTGTTTTGCAAATATGGAAACATGCTTTTATTTTGCACATCTTTCATACAAATAGATTCCATTTAACTTTTAGAAATTTGAATCAAGTGGTGATGTTTATATCTTTTGCAACAAAATTTTTGATATACATTGCAAGAGTAACAGCTGGCATTGCTATTTTGCTCCAACTTTGACTCAATGTTAATTGTGCTACATTTCACTGTCTAGAATGCGAACAGTGTCTAAGCTAATGTACAGGCTTCTCGATGCTTGTTCACTTTTCAAAAAGCTTAAGTTGACATTTTTTGTTCATCTTCAGTGGTGCTATGAAATTTTTCATAACCGGTGTTGTGGCCTACTTCACACAATGCAAGAGCTTATCGCAGAGCCTCTGATGCTCAATTTTTCATATACCCACAGAAAATTCAAAAGGATTATTTTCTGACTGCAAACACTATGCTAAATAGGTCCTATAATCCAGTGTTGAACTTCGGAATACCGGATGTAGTGTTACAAGAATAGGGTCCTTACAATATGTATATCCGATCACCCGAGTTATTCTCTTGGTGTTGACGAAACAGATGCCATGGTGCAAGATCCTTTCATGGTTACTTCCTTTTATCTCCTTTTTGTAAAACACTTTTCCCTTTTCTTATATATATTTTTTCATGCATCCATATATGCTTAAAATTATAATCCTAACCACACATATGAACTCAATGTGTGGGAAAAAACATTGTACCAAAACTTTGAAACCTTCCTGGAATAATTCTTTGTGTTACAGTATCGTGATAAATATTCCGTTTATAAAAAATGCAGATTTGACAATGAATGAAAGTGTAATTTGCTGCCTTATACACCGACGATATAACATTGTCTAAGTGAGCAACACTTCACTATTTGGTGATTTGTCTATTGAAATGATGGCTTGCCTCTTGCTTTGTGCAAGGGTATGTTGATACAAAAGCTTCTTTTGTATTTTTCATACATGTAACTTTTTTTTTCATTGCATTGCCTGAAATGTTATGGAAATATCAGCATGCTCGCTTTTGAATTGCCTTTTGCAACAATGAATCGTTATTATTATTATGACTCGCTAAAATTGGGATGTCATAGGCGTAGGCTTTCGTTGTTTCCATTGTTTTTCTCATTTTGTATGCGCTGAAAATGAGTTTAAAAATTGCCCTGAATTTTCCAGAAATTTACAATTCAAAACCAGTTTGCATATTTGAAAGTCTGAGTGATTTCATAGCTGATGCAAGTACGATGAAGCAAAAATTTGGTGATGAAATCTGCCGATGAAGACGATTCAAATTTTCCATTCTCTGTTAGAATAGAAAGCGTGTCTTTAAGCATTTCTTAACTGGGTTTTCAAATTTTTCTTTAACAAAGGAATACAACGGGATAAAAATGTTATGTTGGCATTATTACAACGAAGGTACTTTGAGAGGTACATCATAATTTATTTTTTACGACGTGAATTAAAAATTGTTTGTAACTTTAATAAAACTCATAACCTAGATGGAAGTCAAATACTACTTTTAAGGTACATTATAATAAAGAGAATTTTCCAATAAACCCAAATGATGTTAAGAAAACCAAAATTTCACCAAAAAACTATTTTCCAAACTGGACCTGATCATTAAATATTGGTCTGGACCCTCTTAGTTGTTACAAACTTTAGAATTCTATAAATATATGCAATCATCGATTTCATTAAGAAATAAGAACAAAATGCATAATGTAATCATCGATTTCATGTACTTTATATGTTCTTATTAAGAAATAAGAACAAAATGCATGAAATCCAAGTCATTTAGCAGGTTTCCACATACCTTGAAAACCAGGAATTGTCAAGGAAATTTAATAAACCTGGAATAGGAAGGAGAAATATATTTTTAAAAGTCAGGGGAATCCAACACAAATATTGTTTCACATTGTCAGTTACTAGTTATCATATAAGTCAAGACATAGCACACTTAACTTGCCCTACATCTATATATAGGGAATTCCTCTTTTAACTCATTTCTCACAATAAGCTTTTTTAACCAAAAATGTTTTCATCTCCTCGCATAACTCTTAAAAAAACTAGTTCTATTTATTTATGAATTTAAATTCAGACATGACATGGGGAGGTTTGAATTGTATGCTATGTATGGGAGTAGGTTATGTGATACCAAGTTGATGTCAGTGTGGTCATTAGCAGATCATTGCAAATTGTTTTAGAACAGCTTATTTGAGCAACAAGACAAGAAGTTCTTGGATTTCCTTAACTTTTACAAAGTAAGTATCACTTTTTCGTCACTATTCCAGACTGAATGTATGATAGTGAATTGAACTAGTGTGCACATTATCATATTCCTGAATTTTCAGTTGCTAGGATGACCAGTGCAAATAGTTTTAAAAGCTGGAAAACTCCTGTAACAAATTTCATTTCAGTGCATGGATTCCCATTTAAAACTAATAAATCAATGTAGGTTACCAACTACATTTAAAGCACATTTAAAATGTATTCTTTTTCAACAACCTGGAGTATGAAGGATGAAATGCATCCGTGTTGTTTTTTTGTTCCACATAATTTGAATGATTTGAAGCTCTCTCGGATTTAGGTGTCGATGCATTTATAAAAGGACAGATATACCATTGTTTAATTAAAAGCAGGTCCCATGCATCCATCCATCTTTATCCCCCGCAGTGCAGACTTCGTTTGCAAGCTGTCTACTCTCGCAACAACTGTTCACATTGAATCCTTGTCCTTAATCGTGGCTCCTCCATTGGTCGTCATCAAAATTCCCTCAGTCAACATCCTTAATCTGCGAGAGAATAGTTTTCCAGAAGTAATCAAGAGCCGCTGCGTGCATCTGCCAAGCAGAGCTTAGAGACGTTGAGCCCTAGCTATACAAAATTGGTGTTTTCTCAAAAGGGAATCTCTGCTAGGGTAATGGCAATACTTACGTAGCCCAGAGTATGAAAATAAAAGCGAAATGTATAACACTCGCTGGGATTCAGCGGGGACCCATTATGCAAATGATGAAGCGTGATTGCTCCTCCAAGAATCTCACCAACGACTGAGAGATTGTTCGTCTGCCAGACCTGTATTATTCATATCAAGATGAAATAGGTTTTTCTTTTTCTTACCCTCAACAACTACCTTTTTTTTTCTTTTTTTTACAAACCGGACGACGAATTGAAAATGATTTACGTCTAGAGGATGATTTAATAAAATCACCATAAAATGGCGTTTGTCATGACAGCTAGAGGTGATAACGAAAGACTTTTTTCGTTTCTCGAACATGTCAAGAAGCTGTATTGTCCGAGTGGATCATGTGATCCGTGAAATTCTTTTAGAGTGGAGGACCTGTCTCGAATGCCATTCGCTGTTTTCGTTCAGTTTAATGGACCGTGCCCTTGTTTTAAAACGGGGTCGGAAACATTGTGCCGCAGCGCCTTTTAAGCTACTCCTATACTTTCAGCTATATGCAACAAATGCAATTTTGATGATGGATTGGCAACGGGTTTTTTTTTTCCTGTATCCATATCTTCACTTCATAAGCACCTAGCAATAGTTTACTTTGAAGTTGCGAAAATTGACATTTTTTTGAAAAATACCGTTTATTTGAAAAATAAATAAAGCGATATACATTACATGTGAATGACGCAAACCACTGGGACTAAACCAAAAATTGTGCTACTTGGAGGGAAGTGCTATATGCAGGTTTATCTTAAGTGATGACCGTAAACACCCACGGGTATATTTACATGTACGCGTACATGTGCGTCTAGAACCAACCATACGTGTACGCGTAGAACTGTAAGTTCGCGTTTAGAACCGTATGTGTGCATGTAAAATCGTACGTGTAGGTGTGCGTGTCGAATTATACATGTATTAGTTCATGTCGAATTGTATGTGTGCGTGTAGAACCGTGCATGTAAGTGTACGTGTAGAACTGTGCGTGCGCATGTAGAACCGTACGTGGGCATGTAGAATCGTACGTGTATAAGTGCATGTAGAATCGTACGTTTTCTTGTAGAACCGTGCGTGTAGGCCGGTGCATGTACGTGTAGAACTGTACATTTACTAAACTGTAAGTCTTAATTTCATCCTTTTCATAAAGAAATCAGTGTTGCTCTAATATTGACGATAATATGACAATTAATGTACATAACAGTTGTACTTTATAGCGGTCGACCGCTAATTATTACTATTTGCAGGTATAATCGTGCTTTTGTTCCTGTAATACATAGTGTATTTCGAGTTTTACAAGGTTTGCGTTATTTTAAGGTAGTTTTGTGGTATAAAATTGATCTATGACGATCGTGAGTTATTGCTATTTTGAAGGTCATCGCTATTTAGAGGTTTTCTATTCACAGGTTTCCCTGTACTAAAATGTGCAAAATATCAGATTATGGATTTTTTTTAAATGTTACATTCATAGTTTATTTAAGTAAACTTAATTGTGCAATTTTCGTCCCTAATGAAATCATAATTGCTATATATTCCTCAAGTCAATTCAATTCAATTCAATTCAATTCAACTCAGTACCCTACAGTCAGCAAATAAATGCCATTTGGTAGGGGGGTCA
>JAQGCC010000638.1:0-32741 GCA_034698905.1 Xestoiulus laeticollis
AGTAGCTACAAAAATACTGCATTTTTATCAATTTTTATTTTTGTTTTATAACAAGTAGTTTTTTTAAAAGTATGTTTCAAAATTTCCCCATAGGAATGGAGGTGTGCAGTTCAGCCTTAACAAGATGAATTAATCGCAGATTTTGGCTTAACGTGACATGGTGCAATCCAGCAAAAGCTTTCGGGTCTTCAAAGGCATTACTCATTACTCCGCAATTGCAAACGGGGACGAGTTACCGTACCATTATAAGACGAAACGATAGAGAAAGTTTTTATAGCGTGTCATAAATTTTAAGTAATTTTTTTCTATGAACGGGGACAACGAACACTGGAAAAGGTGAAGGCAGTAAAAAAAAATATATCTATGGTTTCGTAGGCTGTGACGCCACGTTTTATTGGGTGATCTTGCACTCGAATTCACAATTAAATAGGTTTCCTAGTAATAAATTTTTACCATATAGGAAATAATCAATCACTTCCACGGTGGGCTGAAAATAAACAGAATAATCCTATGTAAATGTCATTTTTAGAGTTGATTTACTATTGGGTTTTGTGTTTTTATTGGCAATAATAGAAAGGGTTGGGTGCACTTGACTTAGCTACAGATTTTTGAGGAAAAAGATAGGGTGCCTGAAAATATATAGACGTAAACATGATTTTTTTTACGAACCTATAAATATAACATTTACATAAAACTGCTAAACGCTGTTGAAATAATTGGAAAGTAATGAGTGCTTGAAATACGTAAAATAAAACGTTGTTTTGAAGCAAAGGAGGAACAATTGATCTAAAATTGTAATATATTTACTCTCGAGTTGAAATATCTCGAGAGCATATTGGCATAAAAAGATGAAGTAAATGCACTCAAGTATATATATATATATATATATATATTTTTGGTTTAAATTTGATTTCTGCAAAAACATGTAAGGAACAATTTTGCAAGTATATGCAATCTATAGCTTCATTTTTGTGTGTGCAATTTTCTGGTAAATAAAGACACGGATCAAGTTTTGATTCAGTAGCGTCACCTAGACCTCCACAGGTTGCACCCTTTCCTTCTTATTTCATCTTAGCGAGCAAATATAAAAATCTAGCAAAAAATGTCTACTGAATTTACGGGTTTGTGGTTACATTCTTTTTAAGTTGAAATTCCAGCTTTTTAAATGGCATAAATGGCAGTGGCACCAATGTCGTCTTTTAATGTATTATGTACTCTGTGTACTCTGTATATACGTTGCAAGTCAGAAGGATAAATCGAGGAAGCTTTTTTGCGAGGAAGTTTTTGTCTTCCTATATTAGTTAAAATGCGGAAGTACATATAAATCTATGGCAAACAGGTCCACCTGTCTAGCTAGCAGTTATTTTTGGAGATATAATTGAGAGAAGTGCAATTCATTATGCATGGGATGGGGTGAAACCCGATTAACCTTGCAACGTTTCAAAGTGCTGGAAACGTGCTTGCAAACGAACATACAAACTTAAAAACAAACGTGTTCATAATTCACGAAAAGTTGAAAAGTTGTTGGTTTTCCTGCACTTCAAAACCGTTATTTCCTTCCTTTTCTGCAATAATGGAAATTTAACCTTTTGGTCGCTAAACGGCAAAATGTATAATGTTGCTCAAAAAGCATGTTGAATTGCAGCGTTAATTCGTGATAATGCCCACTAAATGTGTTTGACGCCCACGGTGACCCTCAAGAGGCAAATGTATACGTGTAACGGTCATGGACATTCTTGTTGATTTGCTACTGTCGTGTCATGGAACAATACACAAATGATACAGGGCATAAACTCAAGATTTTATATCAGCTTTTGTTAAGATTTTGTTAGAATGTTTATAAGTACAGTGTATACGAATCTTCTTCTATGAGGAGCTGAAATGGAATCTGAAAGATGCCGAGACAGATGAATTTTAAATTTGAAAGAATTTTTTTAATTAACCGTACATGTAGTTGTGGTATAAGGAACTTAATTTATTAACACGTTGCCTATATTCTAGTTTTGAAAATCGTTAAATTTTAAATTGAGAGGGCATTGTCTATAATTAAGTGTAGTTGTGGTATAAAAAATATGGTTTTCTTCCATTTAATTAAGAAATTTAATTAAATGTTTAAATAAGTAAAACTGTCTAGCCAGGTTTTAAAACTCAATTACATGTATGCAACTAAAGTAGCCTATAGCCTACTGTATGTGTAATCCCTCGTTTGCAACTCCATTTCTTTAATAGCACAAAATGTAACTTTTGTATAGAGATGCAAATATCTGAGGAACACCCATCACACATTTCCTTATATTTCTAATTTTGTAATCGTCCAATATGCGTGTCTAATGTCAAATTGTATGGAGCTCAGCAGTGGTGAATATATAATTCAAGACCTCACCTTCGAATAAACCCCACAAGGCAATTGCCATGAAAATATTTCAAAAAAACCTGATTCCTTTCAAAAAGTTCTACATTTAAAATATGCTCTTCATATAGTAAACGTTTTCTGACAAAATACATGCGGATCTAGAAGTTAATGTCAGGGTTACAATAATACCCTAAAGACCCCTGGAGTAAACTCTTTCTTCTGCAATAAAAGTGAAATGAGGGGGAACATCAGATGCCTTGCGTGAAATTAATTTTTCTACAACGGTTAAAAGGGTAAAACCAGATTCATGTGCTGGTAAAAGTTGGCGAGGAATATTAAAAGATAACAAAAAAATGCCCAGCTGGTTCCCCCATTGAGAGCACAGGCCACGAGTTTGATGGTTGCTTGGTTTTCCAAGATGGCGGCCTCTTGATTTTTTTATTACCAAGCACGAACGAGCATTGGCTAGCCTTTGACCTCGTCTCAGCTTCCTTTTACCTGTGTGCAGGTTAAGCGAAAATGCCATCAGAGTACACCTGGTTAAAGTGGGGGCAAAAAGTAAAAAGAACATCATTCAACATTTTTTGTTACCAGCATTTTAGGCCTTCAGGTGCTTTTTCCTGAAAATTCACGTCTTGAATAATTTGAAAATGGTAGTCGTAACGGAATGTTTGGGTGTTCTTGCCGCCCAAATAATCACTTTCATTTAAACCGTCAACTATGGGAATTGTAGACTTGACACGAGCATTAAAAAGTCAAGGAAGTCGGAAATAAACGCCATGAATCTGCAGATTATCAAATAAAACTTGTAACGTACACACAAAACCTAATATTTATTGGGATGTTACTTATCCATGTTGGGTAGTAACTTTTGATTAGTTCTCGGCGGTGGCCATTTTCCTGCTAATAACATTTGACAGCCCCAAAACACAAGGGTGCGTTAGTGTGAAACTGTCAGCTGGGGTTCAAATAGTGTCATACATAAACCCACTTTATACATTTACTTCATTTCCCCACGCTATATTGGCACTTGATCAAAAACCTAATTGATTTCCCTCAATCCAGATTCTGCTTTTACACCTTTGTGTTTGCTCTACAGGTAATGTAATCGAAGGTTTTCTCAAAATAACACTTCCGAACCTTTGCACTGTCTGGGGAAAGGGAGCACTATAGTTCAAATTTCGTTCACGCATCTAGTTGAGCAATCTACCGTGTACTTTGGGATCACACTTTGAAATCGAAAGAAATTTCTATACGAAAAATACATAAAACATTTTTTAAAATAGTACTGTTTGTAATGTATTAAGGACGTTAAGCTAATAAATCCGAATTAATTCTTGAAACGATTATTACTGTTGAAGAAAATTGATTTTGTGCTAAAGTTGCGTGTTTTGGCTGGTGGAAACATAGTTATTATAAACAGGAGTTACTATATGATGGACGACTCGAGATCTTAAGAGTTCGTATAACTTTATCGCATCGTTGGAATTTTATGGCCTGGTTAATCCACACTGAATCCCATAATAAATCTTGCGGTTCACCCCGCAGTGATGGTTTTCACAGGTTATTTCCAGGCTTAGTGACACTTGAATTGCAATTTCACCTATCTTATCGATAAATGATACGATTATCAAATTTTGCAATTATAATCGGGTGTACTGTCACTATTTGCTCATTTTCTTATCGGTACATGTACTGTACTGTTCCCTTGAAATGCATATATTACATGTAGTTTTATCTTAAATAACTTTAATGCTTTTATTTCTTACTTTAGCTATTGTCGAATGTAAACGAGAACATTGTCTGAGAACAGTTTGGGTTATAAATTTCTGTAACAGTGACGTCTTCGTTTTTTTGTTGTAATGTAAACCTGCATTGTTGTTTATTGTTGGGAAGCCCTGTAATCAGGACGAAATCCCACGATGATGTGTCAAAAGGTTTCAAATAAGTTATTATTAATGATCTATGGGTAGAAAAAAATAATTGGCACATGTACACGGTTATTTTACAGAAAGTTTTTAGTTCAGAATACACACAATAAATGAAGACTATGTTATAGGTTCAATTTTAAATAAGCTGTTCAGATATTGGATTCATGTGCTCTCATTTTAACAGACCATATAACGATTTCACATAAAATACATGTGACAAAATTGAGTTTTTCTCTAAAAATGCAGCAACAGAAACGAACATGGTGTAGCCTACAAGTTTATCACAATGAATTTAGGGACACTAGCAGCAATACAAAGGAAATTTAAGCTACGTGATGCTACATGTATTTGGAGGTGTTAATCTATGGGCGAGTTGGAAATTTCCAATCATATTTTGGAGGATATTGCGAAAAATAGGCGTCAAACACGCAGATCTAGTGATTTGACATTATACCGGCCGTACTTGTGCACGAATGCATTCTAATTAGGCTCATTCTCTTATCACGCTATATTCGAAAAATACATCACCTGGCCTTGGTGGGACGCCCCTGGTGGTCAGCTTTGTAAAGGATGGCGTGAAAACTTGCCATAAATTCACCTTCGTGTATCGTGGTACAGTATAAGATTCCATCTCTTTCATTACCTTCAGTGGAAACTATTTTGATAAAATGTTTCGAACCATATCTGCAGAAACGATAGTCAACGTTTTCCCCAAATGAATTCCTCTAGGAAACTGGTTTCTTCGCATATCTTTTCTAGTTGTCGGTCTCCTAGAATCCTGCCTTAGATTGCAAGCAACCCATGGCAAATGGAAGCCACAAATCCATATGTTTGTTGGGCTGAGGAAGCATATTCCTCCAAAGTCAACCTTCCCATATTGATCCAGACTTTCTAAAAATAGACTGTACCTATAGAGCTGCTCGTAGAATCTATGCAGCCTATAAATATGCCTTTATGTACTTGTGCCATAAAGTTGCTCAATGGGCATGGCGCTATTGGAACTGCAGCTTTATTGGAAACTTCTGGAAATATCAATTAAAATTACCAATTTGCCGGTGTTTGCAATACACTTGAAAGGTTTTAATCAAAACGTTTCCTTCATTAGACCAGTCAGTGTCGAGGTTAATGTCAGGACATTATATGCTAAAGTCCATGAAATTGTTGGCTTGTGCAATGAGAAGAGAACTATATGATCAATGCATGTGTTGCATTGACATGACATGACATCAAAATCTCACATCCCATCAATATTTTATACACGAGTTAAAAGCAATCATTGAAAATTCATGACTTTGTTGAACAAATTACCATTTGCAGTTGACAGTCTGATTCTAGCTCCTGCTAGATGAATTTTAAGTTCGTTTCATTGTTAGTGCCCTAATTTATAGTGATGCAACGACTAAGTGTTGGTTAATTAAAGTTTTATGGAGCCTCGGAGATTACCTTTACGCCTTAATTATTGATTAAACTAGAAATGCGCTTCAGCTTTAATGTAACATATCGAACACAATTTATCTACGTTGTAACTGCCAGTCTGGATTGCTGAATTTCTGTCCTGATTTTTTTTTTATTGTAAAAGATCGGTATCAAAATTGCATGCCATCGCATAACGAGAATATCTCTTCCTTTGACTTTAATCAATTAACCTAGATATTTGCCAGGGTTTTTTCCAGCTGAAAAAGTACGTGGACTCTCTTCCAAGGAAAATTCGGTGAATTTAACATTGTGGTAGGCCTATTAAATAAAAAAAACGTTCTTTTGTTAGAAGACCTTGCTTGTTACAGAATAAGAGCACACATGATGCTTCGCGGGGGGACAGAGGATAAGATAAGTCTTGGGATTCCCATGGATCTTTATCTAAATGTGCATCCTGTGATGTTTCTTATTCTTTGATATTAAACACCCTATCATTCTCAACTAACCTACTTATTAACAATGCGCTGAAATTATGCCCAAAAAGGCGATCTCTCACGCAGGTGTATCGATCAGGGACAGGGATGGAGCTTACCTGAATAACCATATGGATGACATCCATGCTATCGATCTCAGAATCACGTGTGGCAGGTGAAATATGCACTACAAAAGGATAACCAAAAGGAATTCTAACAATGCTTTTCTATTAGGCTAATGATGTCCGTAGATGCTTTTGGGCCATTATATCCAACAATGACAAGCACGAGGCATTTGTAAAATTTAGGTATAGATGGGTTTTGATAGCAATTGATGAAGGCTGAATCACCTACGTTACTTAAAATCGATTTTTAGAGTAAATGACTATTGGTAGCTGAAGCCTAATCTGGTCAAGTGTCTCGTGCTGAGCGTGCATCCAGTGGACATTGACTTGACCTGACTCAGGTTGAAGGACCTATTTATGGGGGTTATGTTCGTATTTCACAGAGTTTGTAGGAAATTTAAGTCATGTGCTGTTAAGTTATTGCAGTTTTTCTCTCTCTATGTAATGTAGGGGATGTTACAACGTTCGATGATATAAAATTCAGTTGGCATAGAGATCTATAATGTACATGTTGATCATTAACATTTTATGCATGTTTTCAAGTCTACTGCTTAAACATGTTTACTGTAAAGTATAGCCTGACATTTGCAAGAAAAATTTGAAAAATGTGTTATTTAGCCTTTGATAAGAGTAAAAACCAACTTTATGACCATTGTTGCCAGCGTTTGTGGCCAATTCAATTATTTAAGAATGCATTTTTTGGTCTAAATATAGTGGTGAAAGCATACCCAACTTATTTCCTATATGAAACCAAGGCTAAACACCGAATGAAATAAATCAAATTGTGCCTCACCCGAAATAAATGACCGTTGGAAATTTTATTTGAAATTGTTGACGACATACCAGATGTAAAAATGAGTGCTAGACATGCATCAAAGTTTTAATTCGTATTAAACTATAATGTTGTTATTAATAATTCCAGACATTACAAGGTCTGTTCGTACAAGGCTTACATTTTTTTTGCTTGGCACTATACAATACTCTAACGAGAATTGCTTTCATGACGGTAATAATTAACTTATTATTGGGAGATATTCCGCTGGGAAAAATTCTTATACCATGAGACGTAATTATTAACAGAAAGCCGTAGAGATAATGGAAGTAGGCATGACAATACCAAATGTAATATTTCTTTCATCCGTGAAATAAACATGAAGAACAATAGTGCATGCGGTTGGACACAACTGGGACGCAGATTTAATCCCATGTCTAGCTTTGGTATGTCTTGGCAAGGGGAAATTCTGGTAAACATTTCAATTGGATGTGCATTGGAACTGTCATTTCACTATTAGGCAATTCACCTAAGTGGCTGAAGAGCTTTTGGAGACATGGAACGCAATTGGCAAAGTACATGGATTCTCTTTAAGAAGCTTGTAATTACAAACTTAAGCGAAATGTAAAGTAATTAACCAATCGAGAAGAAAATTGTATTCCCAAAAGACAGGGGACGTCTATCTACAAACATAATGACTCGTAATCAATGGCTCAAAAGTACAACTTTTCCACTTTTCGGGTTAAATCGCCAGGCTCATACAAATGACACTTTTGGGAATGGTTGTAAACGAGCAGCCTAATCAAATGAGACACTATTACGATATTTATGACACATAAAACTAATTAAACCTCTTTGACTCTTATCATCGTGGCATTCATGTGTTGACAAAGGAACGTAATCAGAAATTCAAACATTGAATTTTGTTTACAGTAGCCTATAGTGAAATGAACTTAAAGGTTACAGCAATGAAAATTACAGCATTTCGGTCTTAAGATTTTGTTGAAAATATGCTTAAATTAAATTTCTAAACAAGATTGTAACTTGTCATTATGTCCATTGAATTTCTTGTTTTTAATGGAATTGATGTGGATTATAATTATTTAAAAAAAAGGGAACATCAGGCCGATGTTGTTTGTGTTGCCTAACAACTTGGCCCCAACATTGTTTTCACGGATATTCGGAAGAAGTAGGCCTAGATTGAAATTCTTCGAATGCACCCGAAGCATGGCAAAAGCTGGAAATTACTTCCAGTAATGTGGCTTCTTATATTCAGGTCAATTTCCATGCCGACACCTAAAAATCAATCTTTGATTTAGCCATGCAGATATCGGTTGACCCGTGTTGTGTTTTATAATTGAAGGGTCGGAAGCTGATGCATTGTCAAACAGGAATATAATCACCTCTGGTTTCTGGTTTGCCCAGGTAAAAAAAATTCCCACGCCTGATTATGAAGGGTAGGTTAATTCACAGGAGAGTTCAATTTTGACCAGCTGTTGAAATAATTTTGGAAAATTGTGCGCAAAACCTTATCGTCGGTTTTTAGGTTATGGGGTGCCATAGTGGATTATTAATACATGAAGACAATAGCGCGTGGGGATTTTTCCAGCTATTAAAGCTATAATTCGTAGTTTAGTATCACAATGATTGACCATGCAGGGAAGGCAATTTGTCTGGCCAACTTTTGTATTTAGATTTTGTTCATGGTGGCATAATCTTTTACAAAGCAAAAGTTTTTATATTGAAAATATTATTTTCCAAAAAATCTGACAATTTTTAGACAGAATGCAGAAATTTCAAATGCTTCAGTTGTTATATCTGCTAGCAATCTTTTGATATTTTAGTAGAAATGAAACTATCATACCATTTAATGTCAAATTTTCATATTGGTATATTGCATGCACTAAGACAGTGATCTATGGTATTCTTACAGCATTGCATTTCTGACATGTAAGTGTGTTATTGACCTAGAATGGAATAAACATTGTACATTATGCTTACTGGTCATGCAGTATTATTGCCGTGGCTAAAGGATCGGATAAGACCACTTGGTTTTTTGGGCACATTGTCGTAAATCTTTTTCCAATTCCATTTTTGAACAACCTGACCTTATTCAAGATTATTTATTGTAATTGTCCCAGTCTTTTTTATGCTTGTGTAGGTCAGATCTTAATTACATTGTGAAAAACCTTGCTTTATAGCCTAATATTTCAATAAAACAATAACTTGACTAAAAGTTGCGTGTATTGTAATGGCATTACCGGTTGCTCCGTTCTCACATTGACTGTCTGCCTGCAATGCAATGCCCCGGTGTATATTAACAAACGTTCTATTTACAAATATTTTTTAATGGTGGCCATTCTTCATTTTGATTTACATTTTATGGTAATTGAACTGAGGCTATTTTCTTAAATCGTTTTCATGGCTTCTCCATCAATTGCTTTTTCTTATGTGGGCCATTAGGTGAAGCTGGCCCACAGTGGAAACGTTTGAACACTAAAAACTGATAAATTACAACATTGACACTAATTTTAAAATGGGTTTTGTTTTCTGTGAAAACCGATTGTCGTGAGGTTATTATCGGAGTAATTCACATTCGTTTACTAAAAGTAGGATTTTGCAGTGTATTGGAGATCAAATGCCATGGGATTATGTGCAATATGTCGAATTTGATTTGGAAAAGTCACACCAATTTGTAATTTGGTTGATGATGATGATGGTTCACATGTGCCAAATCCTGAATGTTTAGACAAGTTTGTTCTTTTAAAAAAGTATATGTAATTCAGTCGAGAATATAGCAAAGTTCTACGATAAACGATGACAGCTTTTATAAATACAAGTTTTATCAATAAGGGAATTTCTGACAATCACTTTACTATACTCGTTTGTGGGCAACTAGTGTAAAGAAATGCACTATTTTTCCACATGAACGTATGACCGATATCCCTTATCTTAATTACCGAACATGGGACTTTGTAAACTCTACCTATCTTCGATTTTTTCCAATGATGTAGGGTATCCTAACATTCTAGTGACCTTTAACCTTGAGTTGTCTAATCGTGCTATGTAAATGGACACCATAACAACTGGAAGTGCGTGTTTTTCACCTACCTTATACTTTGCTTATCTTTGTACATGCTACAAATAAGGATAAGGCAATCGCTTTTTTAATATTTAATTTTACGAAGGTATACGCTGACATTCATTGGAATCAAACGCGATGCTTAGGAAACCACTTTTTATGAAGTTTCACTTCACCACTCATTAATTTTTATCTGAACGTGCATGTTTCGTGGATCAACTTTTGTTTGTCTAGCAACCTGTTGAATATTTAATGCCCTGGGTATTTGAATATAGTGGAAAGCTGTTATTAAGTGAATCTGGGTATAAGGTCAAGGTGCCTCACCGGTCTTTAAAACTTTCAGGAAACAGTTTGATCAATTTTTGATTGTAACGCACGAAAATTACGATTTGGTTTAGTGTGATTACCCTATAAGGTCTAAAGAAATAGTCTTTGTATAATTTCAACTTTTATCTGCATTATTTTGTATTAATTTTTTTCGCTATGTCATCACCCTTTATGAAACATCATGTGGTTAACAGCACCACTGTGATGCTACAGGAACTGTTTTAAATGTTTTTGAAAAGCTAATTAATTTTTATACACGAGGTTCGTTACATCGAAACTGATATAATATACCACCTCTGTGCTTTTCAAGCACAAGTCAACGAACGAAAAAAATTTTGAATGTAGCTTAACGAATATGCTAGAACTAGTTGAGTATACACGTGAATGTTGCAATTTCATATTTGATATTTTTATTAGAGATAAAAGTCCAGTGAAGTTAACGAGATATTCTATGGCTTGATAAACTTAACTACAGTACTTGTGTGGTGTGGGAGATGAGGATGAGGAAATAAAACGGGATTTGTACCTCATGGGGGATGACTACATGTGGAGCGTATACTACGTCGTATGTGAAGGCTTTTAATTACTGGTATGAACAACAAAAAAGATAAAAATTGGATTTGATGCTGTAATAAAAAGGTGTCTGACCTGTATTCTTTGAAAAGTTTTCAAGAATTCTTGCAAATTTAATTTTCATAAAATCCATAAGGCGTTTAGGGTGACTATCGAATTACATGTACTTTTATTTAACTTCGGGAAAATTTGGGTTAATTTATCTTAAACGTAGTGACAAATTGACTTGCACATTTTTAAAGACACTGCTAAGAAAAGGGTTCTATTGCTTAAGATGTTTTAATGCTACTATTTGATAACACATTAATGACACAGTGTGCTAAAGACATCATGGAGTTTCAGATAATACATGCAGTGATTGTGTGACACATTAGGCTGATATTTCCTGTTTTTTCATCATAGTCCAACTTAAATTTTCTTATGTGTCGTTGTTACGCATCATTAATCATGAAATATATCAGCGTATTAATTTTAATTTCTTTTTCTCTTTCAGGTAAGCAAGCGAGGATGTAGACGTACATTCATTTGTCTTGTCATGTATGGGAAATTCGACGGAAATGGTAGATTTTCACAAATTTATAATTTTAAAATATGGAGAAATCAATTTCCTGCGTCAGTATCAAATGGGCATTTTATAACCTGCCACAGAAGTATCAAATTTGAGCAATCTTGGGCATATTGCTCTCCATTGACGTCATTAAATTTCAGATTGTATCTATTAAATTCTAACATTTGAGGCAGAAGAAGGCCATTTCAGTTTCGACCCATCTAAAAGTATCTACATTTCAGGTATTTTAGTTGAATATACGTATGTAGTTTACGATTTCTGCACTTGTTAAAATTCTAAGCATTCTTGAATTTCACCCACGTGTTCACCTTTTGGCACTATCGGATCATTAAGCCCTGTGGCCCCAATCTCGGTCATTACACTAATCTGTCCAGCTGGACAGTGATTAAGAGTTTGGTGGCGCCATCTTATCACACCCACCAGTGGCATCTCGAACGTCACAAATTTATTACTAACTGTTATGAACTGTTATGTTTGCCTTGACACAAAGGTAAGGCAAAGCTGGAGGGATACTCGCACGGAATAATTAATGAACAATCCTGAAGAAAAAGCTGTTTTCTGCCCCAAGTCTCATAATTACTCACTAGAAAGTGCGGATTTTTGCCATTGCATCCAGTTCCGGATTATGAGCATACTAGAGCGTGGCCTTCTAAAATAAAAAGATTCCATCAAAATTTTGGTCCCTCTGTCCCTCTGGAAAACTTGTTTTTATGGTGTTGGTCGTTTTATTTCCTGCAAATAGACCCGCAGGAAATTTAAGGAGAAGTGGGGATAAAACCTTAAGTGATGACGTCATTTGAAACCAAGTTTTAAGTAATTTTTTATTGGTGTTGTTAAAGATGGATTCATTTCCTTGCTGACGCCTTTTAAAAATTTTTAAAAGTCTAATTATGTAAATTAAGTGGCAAGATCGTTGAACTATTAATCTTAAGTTTCCTAGTAAGTGCAAAATAAGTTTTTTTTAATAAGATCTAATAGATAACTAAGATGGTGGTCGTGATGTTCTTTTTCGAGTTTTCAATGTCGATAAAATCTTTAAAATATTTACCCATATTTCAGTTATTTTGGTAGAAATGACCCGTCAAACTCGTTGAATGGCCATCTTGATGTGCAATCTAAAAAACGAATTTCAGTTATAGAGATTACCATCAATAACTTTGCTATCATCTGCTCTTATCTTTTATTTTCAAATTGTAGTTTTTTGGTTGGCTTGTTTTCCTTCTGGTAGGGTGGGTCTGGACTTGTGTATAGAATTATTATAATAAGCCTGCAGGAAATCCGCTTGTTATATATCCATCCATTTTGGTATTGTTGTCACTGAAGACCAAATTTGGGGAGGTTTTTCAGAGCTTGATATGCAAAAGCAGCCGCTTAATTATTGCATTATGCAATTTTACTAGTATTTTGTAGTTGATTATCACAGGATCAGGTCTAATTTCATTCGAAAGTGTTCAAACGCGATTAAAATTTATGAATGCATGGTTAGGAATATCAATGGGATTCAAATAACTGCATTGATTAATGACAGGATATAAAATCACGCTATTCTAACCACGCATTTTGGAATGGCATGTTTAAGTTTTAATAGGATTGCGGAAGTATACTAGTTATCAATTTAATGATAATTATTATTTTGACTGAATTTTAATCTTTTTCATAGAATACTTTACTTTACTACCAAAACTGTGTTCTATAATATATTTTTTTATATATTGCGCTTGACGCTTTTAAAAAATTCCAAGATACCTATATATAATATTCGTTACTATCCAATTCTTATTCCATTTTATATTTTCTTAGAAGTTTATCTCACAATGAGCTAGCTTACTCAGGTTAGGACCTTGTCGATGTGAAACTTTGCCATATTCACCATTCTTGTACTGCATTTGTACGTGATATGTTTACGGTATACTCTTATGCTCTGTGCAACCCTTGCAGTCGAGGTTCGTTAAATAAATTGGCAAGGTTTCACCATAAATGTGTCTGCAATGCCGGAAACTCTACCTGAAGTGTTTATCAATGGTGTAAAAATCGGGTAAAAACGAGTAGGCTGGAGGTCATTCCGGTTTGCACCTTTCATTCAATTTCCTCTTCATGGAAACAAAGGATTTGAGGTGTTGATTCGACTATGAAAGGGTCCTTTTTTATTGTTGGACCTTTTGACAAAGCCTGCAAATGCTGAGCTAAATAAACGCCCATCAGGCACAGGGTCTCCAAGTAGAATTCCGGTACAAGACATTGTGTCATTCGTGCAGGTTGAAAACCAGACAACCAATGCATCCGCCCTGTGTTTTCAACCAACTCTATTTGTAGTTAAGGTGGGATGCTTTCAGACTGGAGTCCTGGAAAACAAGATTTGTTCAGAGTTTTTTTTATATTTATATTATTTCTATAAAAAGGTTGGGCCGGATGGTAGATATTTTTCTGATGTATATTCTAGTTGCATATTTATGGAATCTAACCTTCCACAAATTAATCCTGGTGATAGGCAAGATCTCAAAATATATATGTATATATTGACACTTGTACAAAGAGAGTATATAATCTGAATTATGTCATAATGAAAACATTTGCAATAATGTCAATATCAATTACATATGATATTTACCAATCTACTATAGTAGGCTATATTTGATGCTCTCTTTTTGGTAATTTTTGGTTAATTTTATTCAGTTCGTTCGTATCCAAATATTGATGAGGCACTTTGCCTTCCGATTTTCTGTTTTATTTCTTTGGATAATGAATGAAAAATGAAATAACAATGACAGTGTGGTGGGAAGTTCCGGTGGCTGCGAACTTGAATCTATATCCGTTATGCATTATGCATATGTACTTAGCCGTGAAGGTCTGACTCATCTGCTTTACAAAATTATACATGTAAAGGCAGTAGTGTACTATTTTCGTGTGTGCAATTGGTATACTTAGCATCATTTTGCAGCTTAATCGGTGCGTGCTAATATGTCAGTGATTAGCTATATATGCATAGGTACTGGGAGTTTTTGGCAGAGAATAGAGGTATCATATTTGAATCCTTAAATGAGCATTATTGTGGCAATTAAGGTGTCTTTTATCTGTGAATGTGAACTCCATTTTCTAAATAATACGATCTTAAATCTGGTGAAAACAGTCAGTTAATTGCATAGTGTGTTTATTATTACAGGCATTTTATTCTCGTGTGAATTAAGTTATTGTTTTGAGGTTGAAATTCATGAACAAATTACAGGAGAGTGGGTTGGTTTTACCCTCACGATGGAGCTGTTTAGAAGAGATTATAAAATCATCTATAACAAGTTTAAGCTATCTTTAGATATAATTCCTATAATAAACCTTGAGAATATAAAGCAAACTAGAGTACATATACGAGCGTAACTATAGTAAATACCTTGAAATTTTTGTGGTTCTATGCAGTTAGATTATATGGAATATCGGCCTTCAAAATGCAAAATCCTTTAGGGAACAAAATGAATAGTTACGATAGATACATGTAAGTATAGTTTCATTTTAACCTTGCCATCGGGATGTCGGGGTTAGGTTCCCATGCCTTTTTAAAAATGTACAGTTCATGTATATTTTGCAGCAAAATCGATGAAGAAACAAATACGGCATGTATATTATACAGTCTGTTGTTATAACAGCATGCAATAAAGAAAACATTAGTTTTTGAAAAGAAGTTTGTAGCCTACAGTAATTATTCGAAGGTTTGTTATGGTACGGCACTCTAAAACATTTCTTATGTTAATACATTAGTATTTTGAACAGCATGCAATCTCTTGAGGCCTTTTCGTCTTTTATCAGTTTCTCAAAGTTGTACAGCAGCCAAGCAGCTTTTTACCTCCCAATTGATAGACTCCGTGCATGCATACTACATTTGAACATTTTATAATACTGCAAATGCTGAATAACAAGATTTCATAAGCCATGAAATAAATGTGCAGCCAGTGTTTCTATAGCTATGGTCCATGCATGAGCATACATGTATACTTTATGCATGCAATGGAAGTTGGCTCTTATAATCGATTCTTTTCATGAAGCTGGTTTTTCGTCTACGAAACCAATTCTTGTTTTATGCAGATATTTTCTTTATCCTCGCGTCTCATTGTTACAGATTTAAGCATTTTTGCAAAATATATTTGATCGTTAGATCTCTAATGTCTTAAAATCCAGTTAGGGGAAATACGACGCTTTTCCCATTGATGAAACTATAATTGAAGACGTGTTTATTACAAGTAAAGGTTCATTTCCACAATACTTTAATGAAATCTGAGACGGAATTAAGAAATTCAGGGTTGTAATCAAACACGACTGCTTCTTGATTGCCACTTATACCAAGTACAATTTAGTCGTTGGTGAATACATACATGTATATAATGCAATTGAATTTCGTTGGAAGCATGGATGGTGTATTCATTGAAACTTTAATTAATGTATAGATTGCGTGTTACAATGACTTTATATTATAATTAATTTTTGCAGTAGGATTCCAGACATTGAAAATTGATGTTGCCAGATAATATTGCTGATATTACGTTGTATATGGTGGATCATTTAACTTTTGATCATTTTGCTATTGGTCGTAATTTTTTGTTAAAGCTAATTATTGCCTTCTTGAAGCAGTGTGGTGCATTGGCTATACATTTTTATATTTTACCTGTTTTGGATGCGTAATATGGCCTTGTGATGTTCAAGTTCCCAACTCGTAAATATCAGATGCTATCCAAACGCATCCTTGCTTTGAAATTTTGACTGTTCCTCCTCCTCTCATTAATGAGTTTGTATTTGTAACAAGATAATTGTGGTTCGGTGTAGGTGAAACTGTAATTTGGATTTAATTGTTTTATAACGCCTCTGGATTAGGCAATATTGCCAACTCGAATTAAATAGCTATTGCAAATGTTAGTGCGACCTTACATGTATTTAACGAGCGTGTTTCCTATATGCAATTAAATTGCGATTTTAACATGCGCAATCAGATGTTCACATAAACTTTATACGTGAACTTTTCAATCCAAACTCACATTCAGGCAATTAATAGTATAGGTTTCCCCCTCGTTCAATAATAGCTGACATATGTCGAATACTTTGTCAGGTTTTGTCTTCAACTGTTCTTTACAGCCATATAAATTTTCCAAAAACCTTGTTATATTTCAAACACATTCTGTTTCGTCTCAAAAAATTTTTAATGTATATTCGATCTGGTTGAATATGAGGATGAGATGATGTGGAAAATATCTATAAATTGCCAAGGAAATGACCTTCATTCATTGTCCTTACATCTTGAATTAATCACTCTTGAAGGGCTGAATTAACTCAAAACATCCAGTGTCAGTTGTTATAGTCTGGATCAAATTTCCTTAGTTGTCTATGTCCTCGTTATGATTATTGCTAATGACTGGCAATGCAAATAACTGTTTAGAACTAAATTTAGGGGTGTATTCGTATTTACGTTTAACCATTTCAGTACATTACCTCAATTTAAAACCTATTTAAAAATTCCAGTCATTAACAGATTCTAATAAGTACTTGATAACAAAGTTACCTCTTTGGTAAATTTGCTTTCCTGAATTACATGTATTTAGACCAGGAAAGCAGTTTTTGTTGCTTCCGTTGCAATTAGCAACTGCTTCAATACCGATCCCAATCCCACAATTACATTTTCTCATCATCCTGTATATTTAATGTTTTTTCTCTCTTCACATTTAAATATTTTAGTCAATTTAACTAGTTTTTATTTAAATGGGAGTTTTGCAGTAAATAGGTTTCTGGGTAACTCCTGTTCTAATTGAGCATCCGGTAAATTTCTCTGGTATTTTTTTGGCAGGATCGCCAAATTACCCCTTTTGAATCGTACATGTAAAAGAGTGATAATAATTGGATTTATTTATGCCATGGAAATAAAAAAAAAGGAATTGCGTGAGTACATGTGATTATTATGAAGTATACCTATGTCATTTTTTTCGTCGTGATTCACTCTTGGATTCCTTGACAGGATTATTAACTGTTGTATATTGCAGATGAAGCCATTATGTGTAATTATTGAAATTATCGATGAAAACATATATGAGAAATACGTTGGAAATTTTAAAACCTTAATCTTCCTATATCTTGTCGTTGCTTTTTTTTTGTGCAAAAACTTTGGTCAAAAGATAATTTGATGGCTTCGACCTATAACAATGCTATATCTACAAATGTTTGGGTTTTTCGTCTGGGTTGCTGGATGTCATAAGCGTGACAAAAGTTGTCATCCGGAACAAGTTTCCTTAATTATTTCTTCCGACATTCAGTTTTTATTATATCACTTTTATGAAAATTTCAGGCTTGCGTTGGTTTTATAGCATTCTGTGTCTCAATTTTTGGTGAAGTTCGCTAAGGTTCATGGAAGGTGCATGGATGGTGCATACATGCGGCCATTTGGTCTGTAGTTGTTGTTTTTTGTTGTTTTCAGTCCTCTTTGGATTTCTGCTTGGGTGACTTGAAGTCAAGGTCTTTTATTTTTTTATTACTATTTATGCCAATTCTTTGCTCTATAGTTGATATCCTCATTTAATAACTTCCCTAAGCTTGGCCAAATTGCGTTATCCTGCACCAATGCTTTAATTGTGCCCTGTTTGGGCGCTTTGCCATGGCGAGTTGAACTGTCATTTTGAATTTCATCTTCAGAATTAATCTGAAATGGAATTGTGCCACCGATGATTCTTTAATCTACCTTTAGATTTAACGAAGAGTTTCACAAAATGCTTCAAACAGGAAGGGATAACTGATTAAACTAGTACTGAACATTGAGAGTACATCTCCCTGACATACTGAATATTCAGGTGTTACTGATAAGCTCAATGGGAATTTTGAACGAATTGTTCACGGGTAATTATTTCAGTGGGGGTTTAAATACATTGATGCGAGTCTTGATGCGTATCCACGTGTTTTATATATATATGTTTTAAAAAAACACCCTACGATTCTTTTCAGACAGTATTATACTCCATTTCTCCAATTGTTGTGTTTTTACGTTTTCATTCAACTACATGTATATTTTTTGCTCCTTTTTCTTGGCTTTGTTCGAAGCATTTCCCCCTAAAATAATTTTTTTTGGAAAAAAAAGGCCAAGTAACAACTCTTAATGTGGCTATGCTCCATGTTGTCAATGAACTTGGAACATTTTTTATTTATGTGAATTACATCCCATCAAAGTGACTCTCGAATATATGGAAATGTTGTACACATTGGCAATATGATGTAGAGTAGTTCGACGTGAAACCTATTTCGAAATGTTTATTTTATGAATTACAAAAGAATGGATTGTGGAAATATGTCATGTATGCATTGCTGCGACTTGAATTCTGACAATCCTTTAACACGTATTCTGTGTTAATTAATAAATGGTTCAGTTAACCCTTTACAATAAATGAAGAATAGTGCAATCTGACACTACTCTCGATCATTCGATTAATTTATTTTGTCCAACTCAATTTTTGTTGGTAAATAGGTCAACTATCAAGTTTTATTATTTGCATTTTAATAGAAATGGGTCAATTCAAATTAACTAGGGCTTTGTTTTAATGAGCAATATAGTTGCCATTATTGCATGCACATGGTTGGAAGAGTATTAATAATTGGCCGTTTTTAAAAAATTGTTTTTCAAGTGCTTATAGGAGATAAAAGAATGTATTGTATGTAATTGCTCGCCCAACATGGTAAGACTCGTTTGTTATTTATTTGACGGAATGCATTTAGTCCAGTTAAATAATTGCTTCGTAAAAACAGATAATCACAAATTATATTAATGTTGCAGATAACATCTGCCTAGAGGCGAGATAAATGATTGAAGCATTACCCACCATTTATTTTTATTAATAATGCAAATGCGTTTTCATGCTCTCAACCCTTGCTATAATTAAGCTCTGGGTTTTCCAATTGTATTTGGAAAATTGAAGGATAGTTTAAGGCTTTTAACTCGGTGTTAACATTTTAATGGTAAATATTATTCGAATTATGGTAAATGCTTGGGTAATATTATGATGTTCCAAGTAAAAAATGGAGGTAAAATTTAAAGATTACATATATTTTGCTGTTCATTGAATCGTCAATGCGTTTACTTGTGATCTGTATAATAATGACTACCTTCAGAAAATTAGGTTTAAAATGTGGTAATTAAATGGCAAATGTAAACGGTACATAAAAACAACACCTCATTGTGCGGAACGAAACCAAATTGCGTTATAATTTTTGACCCGTAAAGAAAGCCAAAACGATTAACATTTCTTATGAAAATCACGCCATAAAATTTGAAAACCAATGAAGTTTAGTCTTTAATAAACGGAGTAAGCTGAACGATCAATAATAATTTGTGCCTATCTGTCTGACCAATTCAAATCTTTCTGCTTTGATGATTTCCTGATAATAATTCGCAAGATCTCAGCTTGCTGTCCACATTGCTGACAGAAAAATAATTGGATATTGTCAGTTTTTGGTAGATATTCAAATCAAGTGTCTCTACATGGTATAATCTATGATGTAATTAGCATTCAATGTGGTTTTGCAGTAATAAAAAATGGGTGCCGCTGTGCAGGTTAATCAAATCTGTGCATAGTAAACTGGTTCAACATTATTTTTTTCTTAGAAGCATTATGCAATTGATAGAATTTATCATCAATAAATCATAGGAAATGTCAACTGTTGATGATGCAACAAGTTCTGATGGCCGGTTTTGATATACGTCGATAAAGGGCTGATAATGTTTGAACCTGATTACGTGTGATTAGTGTATAGGCAAGTAGTGCCATCTCTAGACGATATTCAAAAGTTCTTAATTTGAAAAAATAAATGCCTGCAAGTATCCAAAGTTCTAGAATGTACACAATTCGACCCAGGTCATTATATCTTATTTAACCAGGTTGGATAATTTATGATTTAGGAAGCCCTACATAACAGACCAATTCGTCTATATGCCAACGTGTAACTAATTGTTGACTTGGGTTGATGAATACCTAGGATATGTTCCTGCAGGCTATGTTAGACATTGAAAATTTTTTCAATGCCATTATTATTCCAACCTATTTTTTAAAGAAACAATTAATTCAAATACAACCGATCCAAACAACCCTGGAGAAATAGCACTTGATCTGTTTCGGTTCCACCCTGAAACAATGGGAATCCTAACTTCTTGCCAGCATGTCCTACTTCTAACACTTTCACCAAAACGAAACCCAGTAGGTCTTCACATAGCCTTAATGCATCTTGGGTGTGTATCTAATTTAGTTTTTCAGTGTTTTTAAATTCGTTTTGGTTTCATTGCAGTCCGCCCTCCATGATATATAGCGTGGTGATTCATTTGTTTCATACTAAGTACTAGACTTGACATTGTCGACGCTGAATTCCTTAGCATTTTTTACCAAAAACTCGTCGATTTTCTTCATTGAAGCTTGCAAATTTCTCGTTGGCAGTGATACGGAAGGTAGAGCAAAGTAACTCACGATTTCAATGACGTGCAATTTAAGGATTTTCAACTATGCTCGATGTCATGGGGAAGGATCGACATATTTTGTTGACGAGGCGTATAAACCTGGCCTCGTTTTTACTTTTTGTTAAGGTGGGCCATCGTGATGGGCCCAACCCATGGCCTCATTGTTTTCGACAATGTTGGGTCGGTTGTTTATTTCGTTTTCTTTACCGAAATATGCCACAAATTCTTCAGGAAAATCGGGATTATGAACTTGGATGATGTTTACAAAATTTATACTATGATGCTATAGACACATGCAAAGGACCTGACCATGCATATAGTACCTGCAACATAATGTAGGTATCCTTGCAGTACATGCCTGTTGGGGTTGTTTTCCATCTGATTTTGTAATATTATTTACTGCTGACCTCCATCCAATTACTGCGAATAAATAAAATTTGAAACCATGCTCCGGTTTCAAAACAAATTAGTTTGTCAAATCTCAAATTGTACATAAGGCAGTGGTATGAAATTACTGTCGATCAGCATATTCTCCTACGGTTAAACTTGGGTCAAATTTTCATTGACTTTAGGTTTTTGTTATTGTAGACGTGTAACTATATTTGTAATTCAAACATCTTCCTAAACACGTCATTTGCTTGCAGCCGACCTTTTTATTTTGGGCTGACCCTTTGAATTTTTATGGCACTATTGCTACGAATAACATATTCATTTGCACCTTAAAATTCCATGTTAGTGGCTCCATCCAAGTCATCAGGGTTAATTTCTAACGCCCTTAGGTTTCACCCACATTGTTTTCAACATATTCTTAGTCGTGAATCTACCAGATTTTTTTCTCTCATAATTACCCATACAGACCATGATTTTTTAACAGAATTTTTAGCAGAATGCAATTTATAATTTGAATACATGTAATTGATGCAAAATGCTATCTTGATTGTATAATAGGGCTATGCCATTTCCGGCAGAAAGTTGTAATTATGAATCCTTTGTTCTTTGTGTGAGAAAATTGTGTGCAATGCTGGTTATACTTGTATTACAGGTGAGATTCTTTACGTTGAAAAAATGTGGAGCATTACTTGCCCTTGAAATGCTATCTTGGGTCGTCTGTAAAAACTCTAAAAAAAAGAACTCTTTACAATGGCAATCTTCTTACATTTAAGAATAGAGTAATTTGGGGGTTCAGTTTATACTTGTGGTGCCCTGTTGGGCTATCTTTGTCAAATTTAATTTTTTTTTTTCTACAAGAACGTCCTTTGATAGGGTGCGTGTGCGAAATCCATTGTTATGTGATGAAATACCCTTGGGTAAAACCTATTTTTCTATCTATCCCCCCCCCCCCCCCTTTAATAACAAAATTTCAAATTGTTTCTGGACAAGACATTAATATTGCCCTTGGCGGATTTTGTTTCTAAAAAAGTAATTTCACATTGTGATCATCTTTATAAGTTCAGAATTTTTTTCATAATAATCTGAGGGCGATTTCTAAATATACGTCCACATTTACCCTATTATATTCTCATAATTGACTTGCGTCTTTACTATTGCTTCTGGACTTAACAAGTGAGCAAATTTGATTTTTTTTTTATACATCACGTATTAGTAAACTATAATAAATCATTTGTTCATGAAGTTTGAATAGGTAATTTGACCTGTTTGAAGATTTAACAATATTTGGATAGCAAAAACGGTTTATAAGTTTATCCGAAACACTCGTCGTTTAAGGAAACTAAAAAAATGATTCCATGTAATGTGTTTTGAAAAATAAATTTCGATTAAAATTCAATTAAATTATATCGATATCTTGCAAGGCATAATTATGGCGGGTTTAAATGAGTTCTAGGATATCATGCTAACCTGAGGCATTGGCAAAGATCTGAATTTGAGAAACGTTGCTAATTACATATTGTGTCTCTGTTTGGCTGAGTGAGTAGGTCATACTTGTCACACTTTATGCACCATAAAAACCCACTGCAATCTCAGCTAGTCTAGTGGCAAAGTAGTTAAAACTGATTAATGGCTAATGGCTAATTCTCTTATTTGAAGCTTAGTAATTACAGGGTAATGAAACCGCAGTGCTGAGCAGGGCTGCAAAATTTCACGAGCATTGGACCGAAAGCCAAACCCCAATGTTCAAGATTAAATTCACTCAACACATCGAATTATACAATTGCAATTGGAATATTTACCGAATTGCAAAGTGCTTCATAGAAAAAAATCTAACAAACGTTTGTCAACGAAATTCTGCGAGCTGTTTTGACTGACCTAACCCTTTAAGCACTGTTTACAGAGCGTTCAATTTGGGAACTTTTTTGAACATTTCCTACAAGTGAAGGCAACAGGTTTTCCAAGCATAGTTAGCAATCCCGCCTACTAATATTAGCATTGTAACGGTGATGAGCAGGAAGAAGTTGAAAACGTCCATAAGATGGCCTCCCTGTGGATTTCTCTGCTGATGTGCAATTAACATTACCTTTGAAGCAAGAATCTTTTCATTAGTTATCTCAACAACAAGTTGGGAACCTATATAAAAAAATTGCACTGAAACGTCTTCGTGATGTGGCATGCACTAAGACGCAGGTTCATATTTTGAAATTCTAGTGTGCATACGTGGAAGTAGAGAGCAGATAGGCCAGAATGTCATCAATGTATTTAACCTTGGTTACTCAAGGGAACAGCTTGCATGCAGTTTACTTTGGTTGCCATTGTCAGCACTGTTTTTATATTGACGTGCACATCAGCATGTCCATTGGGATTTTTTTTACAAGTTGGTTCATGCTGCAATAAGTTGTGACAACTATGTGAAATAAACGTATATACGTCGACATTGGTTAGAATCTGTGTTACAGCATGCTATATATGCACCAATTTTGTGTTATCAGATTGAGAAACTATTCAAAATTTACGTTTGGAAAAGATATACATGTAGATTGAAATTGTTTGTCAAAACTGGAAACGGTTCAAAATGTATTAAGATTAGCTTTTAAGACCAGAAGATTTGGACAATGTTTTGATTGCATCCTAAATTTGGCTCCCTATAGGTGACAGTTTGTAGTCCACAAGACAGGTTGTTTTGGTCATCGAATCTCCCATTTTATATTACCCCACCTCAGATCCATTGTAGATCGTTCTAATGATTTTAGTTACCTTTCCAGTCCAGTTTTTTTACATTGCACCTGTTTGCATACATATTTCCTATATCAAATTGGCTGTCAATTTTTCGACGAGTCATTGGAATTCAATTCATCCCCACCAAAGATTTGAATAAAGAATTGGTGGAAGAGGTGCCGTTTCTTGTGAGATTGGAGGTGCTAAATTTGCCAGTAACCCTATCTTCTACCTCAGGGGGATTTCATTCACCGAAAATACAAGATAAGCTTGATTTGGAATGAAACGGTTCACCTTTCGACCCGTTCTTTTTAGGCACCGTTTTGACGCCGATTTTACAAGTTCACTATTCTTGCCCAGGCTGCTTGGTTAGTAATATCCATGCGTGTTCATCATAACTTGTTGATGCTGTCGAATCTTCCTCAACTTGGCTGAAAACTCGTAATAACGATGGTACCATTTCCGGAAATTTTCTAAGAGTTCACTGCTAACGTTTGTAGTGCATGCATCCACCATGACACCTACCAATATTGGTTAAATTCCAATTGACTACATGATTATATGCCATATTAGAACTTTGTCTTCCTCATTTTCAACAGTAAGGGTTAGTTGCAAATTTGTTAAAAACAACGTAGTGTTAGCAACAGCATATCATAAAATAAATAATTTGAGGATATTTGAGGTACATTTGTGTATATTGATGTGATATGGCTTGTCGAGTCGAATATTCCATCTTTCTGCTTAAATTTAAAGTCACTTGAGCAAGCGATTCATCTTATATCTTAAGCCAACTAAATTGGTAGTGTACACTTAAGTCTTGTTTACTTATCATACCAACCAATAAATGCTTTTTTTTTAAAAATATTTTATTATCTGTTGTTTCTTTGTGTGTTTTTTAACGTATCCAACGCTGTAAGAGTGATGGGAATAGAGGAAAGGATTTAAGATAGCAAAATTGAAGGAGAAGGGAGATGAGCCATTCTGTATCATTTGCAGACAATCTGATTGCAAAAGGCAAGTTTTGCACCATGAAACTATAAAAGGTAATCACTGTTCATGCTCTGCCCCATGGGCATTGTTATATGACAAAGCGATGAGGTCTTTTGCAGGAACGCAAGTGTTTTTGCAGGCTGCAGACGAAATTCGGAAACTGGCCAAATGGTAGTTATCGGTGAAAATTCCATTCCGAAATTTGTAGTGCTTGCCACCACGTTCGAAATACCCATAAACTCAAACGGAATTTAAATTGTAATGGGGGCAGAAAGATATGAAAACGGCATTGTAAAGGTTGTAAACGTGACTTAAGATAATGCTTATCCGAAGGAAAAAGTGACAACTAAATAGATCATTTTAGGAACAATGTGATAACAGTATTAGAAGCACTTTAATGTCAATGGATGAGATGGGGTGCATATTACAGGTACGTGGTTGGGACCCACGTACCTTGTAAGAGAAATTTTTCTACCTTTAAATTTGTTCGTTAACCATGTATTAAAACTAAGATATAGCACACTTTTACAAATATTTCAATAAACTGAGATGACACACTTTTATTTATCTTGATCAGATATTTAATTATCACAACACCCATGAATAGATTTTGAAAGTTAACAAGTTCATGTGCGAATGCTGTCGATATTTGTAAAAAAAAACAAAGCATTTGGTGAAATTATGAAACCATTTTACAGTCCAGTCGGCATGAGCCATTTTTGCTTTATCTTGCAGGTCATAGTTTCAGTATACACCTCCCCCACTCCATAAAGCACAATTTTTTAAAGATTTTAGTATGGCTTATCTTGTCTTTGCTCTTTAATTTTTAGTTAACCGCATGGAGCAAGGCTATTTTTTGTTGTTTTCCCTGGGTTTTTTAGATTTTCTAAAGGTTAACAACACTCAGAAAGCATGTTTACATATCTTTTTTCTGTTTGAAATCTTCTGTTTGAAATCTTTTATTGCGTAACTATTCATAAGCATCGTAGAAATTCTAAAATATGACCAAGGGAAACGTTAAACAACCTTTCGTGGCTTTGTTTTGGGTTCGTTTTTTTGAGTTCATGAAAGTATTCGCAATCGTTCAATATGGTAGGTTTATTGCCTTTTTTTTTCAAAATGAATATAATAATATTCAACAATAGATTTAATTTAGAATAGCCGTCTAAATCTGTGCATGATTTAGCCTATAAATTAATGAAAAAAAAACATTACAATTTTGTTGATGTCAGCTAGCTAGGACTCGAGTTCAACTTCCTGTTTTTAGTTTTATAAGTACACGCTGCCAAATTTAAATGTTTTTAATTTTAGGCATATATATGGCCCTGTACCTACATGTAATTGCTATAGACTTAAATTGCCAGTCTTAAGGCAGATTCGGTTGATACTATTAAATTTATTGTAAAATGTCATTTCAACGAGTTAATTTTAACAAATTTTAGAAGGTATTGGGAGTAAAAGCATGGGTAGACTTGCTTTATTTATATGTGCAAATTATATCAGCAATCTGCGAAATGGCATAAAATCCCAGAACAGTTCTTAATACAACTTCACTTTGTGTGTCAATTTGAACATGACGCACTTTCCCATTTGTGCGAGGCTTAGGTGTCGAATGAGATATTTTATGTACAGTATCTATATCTATCTATACTAAATAAAACACGTAATACAATGTATTGATATGCATTGCACCACCAAGCGAAAATCTCAAGTAGAGAAGCCAACGATTTGATTTATTACTTCTGGTTCAAGATCCTCTGGGTATTTTTTTCTTCAGTGTGATTTCGGGCGAATTGTTATTTTTACGTTTATCTCTGTCATGTTCAGCGAAAATAAGCAACAACGATTTAACCTGGAAAACACTAAATATACGCTTGCCAGGTTATAAGCCATAATACGGTAGTTAAACCCGGCCTTAATCTATTAGATTTTTGCCCAAGGAATGTAAGCGGTCAAGCCGAAAACCTTATAAGCACGGCCTCGGAAGATTAAATTGATGCCGCCTAGAGTTAAATGATAAATACAGGCTTGTTTTTAGGTTAAAACCATAGAATTTGTAAGTCCTGCAAAGCGGAATATTATAAGGGGAAACTTGATTCCAACAAATATTAAACATATACCGGGCGAGGCCTGATATTTGCGTGTCCTAAATTGTTTAAATTCAATTGGAAGGGGGTTGGATTTAGCAAGCATTGGGAATTTATTAAATAATCTGTGTGCAAAATATGTTCTCAGCAAGCAAGTTTTTGTGTTATATTCATTTTTTACATGTTTTGTTTCTTTCGTTTTCAATAACATAAATTAAAAGCTCGTTTGCATTTTTTTTTAATTTGATGCATTGGTCAGGTGCATGTAACTAGCATGCTTGAGCAATAATGTATATGGCAGTGCTCACGATTTTGTCTGCGGTTTGGGGCCTGGGGGAAGCCATTACCTTTCTTTTTGCAAATGACTTTCACGAATGTCCATTTCATCAATTGCCCCCTCTCAATTTCCTTCATGTTGCAGTGTTATTGGAGCAGTTTGAAAGGGCCTTGACCTTGGCCCCCATTTATCATCCCTTCAAATCGCAACATGAATATGCTTACCTGGTGTCGAACGTCCACCTATGTCTCCTCATTTGATAGGGAAAATTGTGTAATTGTAAAAAAACACGACCATCACTAGGTAATTCCTCTTTGACCCCACATTCTTGTTCTTCTTGCAGGTTGGCCCAGTGGAGGTAGAGCAATAAGAGAAAATGAGAGGGTGGTCACAGTCATTTTAAATTATTTATGACTTGAAAGCTGTTTTCCCTGACACTGCACATGTCCATTTAGAAAAGTTAACCTTTTCTTGCTTGCAAGTGTTACTGAACCGTTGATGATGACCATCTTGCAATTCCTTCATTTTTCCCTTAAAACATTATCCATTAGATCTTTTTCTCCACTTCCAAATCACTATACCAATTCATGTAAAAGCTGTTTTTCCACATTTTATTTCGTACTTGATTGCGCTTACACGAAGATAAATCTATTCGATGCTTCAAGCTTGGATGGTTTTATTTCATATGAAATGCCAAATTAGGAGCATTCATGAAACGACGGTTTGTTAGCATATTTTTGCCTTTACAAACGAAACGTAATGATAATTGTACATAACATTTTTTTGCTGGTAAACAAGATGTTGATTGAAACCGATGAGGAAAACAGTCTGAAATCTGTGACAAATGGTGATCACATTGCATCGTTAAATATGTTGTTATTTTATTTGTCTGCCTTTGATAGTGTATAATTATCGATCGATATACATGTAGGATAAACATGCTTGGGGTTGGTGCATATGAGCCAACAAAGTAATTTAGCATGCTTATTATGGATCAAGTCATAGGCTCAGAAGAAATTTGGGCTTTTGATGTAAAATATGATTTTGCTTTTGTGCAGTTTGAGAAAAGCATTGCAATGAAGGGAATGTAATTGCAAATTGCATCCACAATGATTTACGATATTGCAATGCTAATTGCTGTTCGGTTGATTTGTACTTTAATGCCACGAGGGAATAATGGACCTCAGTTAATATACAGTTATCTATCAAATTACGTTTGTCATTAACTGTTGTGTAAAGCCTCTTACGTATGAAATATGGCGTTATTTGATTTCATTTTAGATAAAGTACTTGTTTTCGAATTTTGATGGAAAGCAGGCAGGCTGCATGGGTGGGGTCGACCTGATAATAATTTGACATTTATTTGATATTTTCGTACGATTGTTAATTGCAGCCGGAAAATTGTGCTTTCTGGTGAAGGTTGTTAAATGGTCATTGACTCATTGGCACGACATGATGGAATATTTTATAATGGGCTCCATCGTAATCCTTACGATTTGAAAATCTTTATGAGATGCCCTCTGGTTTAATTAGTCTAATATATTTACGAAATTCATTTGCGTTTATCAGATAGCATGGTGTGGGCTGACCTGTAATTGTATTTTAGTTTTGACCCAAATAATAGATGCAGTGAAATTATGGAAACCTCAATTTTAATTGATATCCGGTGTCAGTGTTTTGGTTAATGTTCTTTTGTCCTAATTAATTATCTATTTATGCAGTAATAAATGCTTGCTGAAGAGGCCTTGCTTGAATCCATGGAAAGAAGCAGCAGCATTTATCTTTTATAGAGGGCTGCTAAATAAATAATTCTAAATAAATAATTTAATCAGTTTGATTAATATGGGTTATACTTGATGGTGGTTGACGTCAAAATTGTGTGTTTCATTTCACGGCCATCCAATTCCAAATTTATTAATAGGAGGGTCACAAAGATTAAATTGGACATGGAACATATGTCCATCCCTGATAATCTTTGGTCAACTCTGTTGGAAAGCTGAGTTATTAGACGCACTAATGAGCACCCATCATGGGTCATGATAAACTTGTTTTACTACAGATTAAGCTAGGGTTATATTTGAACGTTTTAGCCCGGAATGCATTGTGCTTAGCAACATAGTCACGTCCTGTGCCTATAGATTATATCTGAAATAAACAGATCTCGTATGGCATTTTGATCTGTTTACCTCCGGCAATAAAGTGTAATTTAGCAAATGCGGATTATTAATACAACACATCACAAAAAAAAAAATGGTTTTGCTCAAGCCACAAACTTTTTTTTGAACGATGTGAATTTTAGAAATTTAAAGAAAAAAAATGGGTCAGGCGAATATAACTGAACACATGTTCTTAATTCACGATACCGACTATGACACGCAGAATCATAATAATTAGCCTTATTCTGCTTCACACCCTCTGGTGGCGTATGAGCCTTGAGCATTACACTTGCAACATTGCTTTGTCCACGTGCTAAAAGGTTAAAAATGACCCCTTGATATGCACTTAATGCAATATGCTTTTAGCAATGAGTTTCCAAGATGTCTTCTCCGTTGGATGCAATAATATATGTCTTGTGGTCATGTTGGAGATGCATTGCTAAATGTTCATTGGCCATTAAAGGCTGCTGAACCTGAATAAGGCTAATTTTATACAACTAATTATAATTAAGAAACAAAATTAGTTTGTGGTGCCATAAACTACGTTAATGCCATAATGTGTTGTATAATTCATTGGGTCCATCCTTAGCACCAATCAGAAACCAACTACTCTGAAGCATTCTAAAAAGAATGTTAGGGAATGTATCTCGTTCGTTTTGTTGGTTAGGAGTTATAAAGAGTTGATTGCAGTTTGGACCAGATTTTTTGTTCTAAAATCGGCAACCTATTAAAGTTGTGGCTGCATTTTCCAATCTGATGGTAGATGACAAGTGGTTTTATGTTGTTGCGGTTGAAATGTAGTTAAATAGGCCATCACTCTGCATGAGTGTATTCCAGAGGTCGTCCTGTTTCCGAAAAAAAAGGGTTAGCTGTTCTGTGCATATACTGTGGGCACTCTCGGTCCATGGCGCGTCACGAAATCGACCCGCGACGTTGTGGCACCCCTCAAGGGGTCGTCCCACATTTGCCAATTTTGTCCATGGGATGCAAGCTAGGCTGACAAATGAATCTGGAAGCGTCATTAATTAAGGTGTACAAGATACGTAACCGCCAAACAAGTCCGTTTTTAGTTAACGTGATGGCGTTTTCAGGATCAAGTTGAAGGAGGCCGTAGATTTGATCCTTGTTTTAACTTGTAGTTTAAAGGTTAACTGCGTGCCATTGTAGACCACAGGTTGCGGTATACCTGTAAAATCCATTGTGAGATCGAGGAAGTGTTGCTTTTTTTTGAAAAAAAAAAGTACTGAGGATATTGCGTATCAACCTGTTTCCTTAATTCCCTTACCAGAACCTTGAGAAATGCATTGTATGCGCGAGTGGCTCGTGATTTGAAACATTAAGTGCTAGCACATCAGTTTTGAAGTAAATGATTTCCTAAATCCACAAACGGTTCGAACGGTATAAGAGTGAATGATTTATTTTAGGTTTATCGATTTTTTTTAAAAAAAAATCCCTATTCACCTTTTTGTATTCAAGTTAGTGTTAATACATGTCAACCAGGGGAATCGATATTTTCTTTTAAATCTTGAGCAGAATTTTTATTTTAAAGGGGATCTAATCGCTGATTTAGTCGTCTAGATTCAAGTGGTTACAAAATTAAGCATTAATAGGAAATTATAAGTGTACATTCAGCTGAAAATTTGTGATGATTATATAATCCAAAAGTAACCGGCGTTTTTCTTAAACAATAGATTTTAAAATATAGGCCTACCAGTGAATCCTCAGATAATATATAGTATACCACATCGGGGTCATGAAATAAAATCCCATTCTTCAAAATACTGTATAAACTTACATGTAAGTCGTATTTGTTTTACCTGTTTTGTACATGGTATACTTGTTTTGTAAAGAATTCAGAAAACACATGGATGCAAATGAATCTGAACTATTTGAAATGTTCGAGCAAATAGTCAATGCTCTTTGAGGCTTTGTGGTATTTTTTGTTAGTCTGTTATATACTTTGCCAATTTGTGCTAAAATGAATTCTAGTTATCATGTACTATAGCACCATGCAGAGTTCTTTTCAGAGGTTGTCATATACTTCTTGTTAAATCTTGTCAGGATCTTGTCAATCCTTGTCGAATATCAATAGTTGCAAACGAACTATATAGTGGTAAATGGGCTTGGTTGCAAGTTCATGTTAACAGTTACAAATGATCTCGTGGCTTAGTGCCATGGCACAACAAGGACAGGACACAGTTATATCCAATGTCGTTGGTGCACCATTATAACCACATAGGGTTGTCGCTTAATTTTCCAGAGAATTTAATAGGCATGTGTCTGTAATATGGGACGCCTTGATTTTGATGTACATTAGTTTCCAGGGACAACTTTAGGATAAAGTTAACTCGCCTTGCCCTTTAATAGACTTGATTTTTTATCTGTTTCGTGGATCAAATACGGCTGCGGGGAGTTGATTTCTCATTCTGGCGTCAAAGCTGACGCCTCTTCCATTTATTCAAAAAACGTTTTAGTTTGGTGGGTGTGTAAGTTGGCTTGTTCTGCCTTTATTCTACATAATGGAATTCGTGTAATACCATTAATTAACCTGCTGTTCATTTTTAGAGCCTAACCTAACATTTTTTTTTCTGTCTTTTTTTTTAGATGATAAACGGAAACGTGCCACAACGGAAGTCAAGGTTAGTTCTCGATCTATATGATCTGTCGAATCTACACACAGTTGGTTTTGGTTTAAGATTTATGCAACGTGTGCGAAATTAATTGCGCTTTGAATTATGGCAATCAAAATCCTTTTATAAACGACTGCTGTTTCGATTTGCACTTGCCATGAATGTTAACTGTCATGCAAAGGGTTCCCGCCATCAGGTAAATCATTTATGAGTTTGGAGAAGGATGGCGAACGCTCGATATAACGAACGTTCGATACTGTTTGGGTTTTGGGTTTTAATGTTTTAAGATTTGATGCGACATGGGTGCTGCTGGTCGTCATGATGAAAAAATCATGTAGAAGCTACAAAAATACTGCATTTTTATCAATTTTTATTTTTGTATTATAACAAGTAGTTTTTTTAAAAGTATGTATCAA
>JAQGCC010000639.1:0-32731 GCA_034698905.1 Xestoiulus laeticollis
CTAAAGGAGTTTTAAAGGAGCTTGGACCTCCTTTAGCTAAATGAGGTTAAACACACTATGAAGTTAAAGGCCATTTAAGGACTTAAATGTCCTTTAACTCATAGTGTGTCCGTAGTATTAGGACAACATGACAAACGAGGAAATAATGATCTGTTTGTATGAAATCAACTCTTTTAGTCTTCCTTAAAAAATATTTAAAGTTGTTACAATGTACATGTATATACGCTAAATGGTAACTATGCTGCAGCACAGTTATGCACTGTAGTGAAGTGACTTAATGTAATAGAGGAGCTTATTGAACCAAAATCTGCACTGCAGTACACCTGTACTGCATCGTAGCTAACATTTAATGTTTCTATCTGTTCTTAAAGAAACATTGTAACAACTTTAAATAATTGCCAATGAAGGCGAAACGAGTTGATTTTAAACAAACAGACCATTCATTTCCCTTTCCAATTTTACATATTTTCCTTAGTGTTACGAATAAAAAATTATAATTTGGATTTCCGTGAAAAAATGGTTGTAGTTAAAATCTAACATGATTTATTGAATGTGATTAATGAATAGAGGACGCATGACTTCCTATTGAACCGCATTAACAGAATTTTCATAACTAAAATTTAAAAAAGTGGGTTGGGACTGAATTTTGGTCCACCCTGTATGTTCAGAGTTTGCCAATTAAATTGTATTACCAATGTATAGTTGAATGATGTAAGTTATACGCAGAGTTAAATATCTTAACTGTTTAAGACATGTATTCGTTTAACCTATATGTATTTTTTTTTAATTTTGTCAAGTTGTGAACTTTTTGTTAAAATTTGGTTATTTGGTTTATTTAAAAATGATTAGCATGCTGTTTTAATTAAATATAAATAATATTTTAGTCCATTTTCCCACAAATGTGAGTTGAGTATTTTTACTACATTTTACTTCATATAGACTGTGCTGTTGGGACGTGAGAGACCATCCCCTTACCCTAATTCAATTTACTTGAATACGCCTACATTGTACTTATATTTCTTTGTGCTATTATAAGATGGGTTCATTTGCATATGACATTATGCAAATAATTATGTGGTCTGTTCTTTGCATGCCATTCAAGCAAGTTTCCCATATTTAAAAAAAAATCAACATACATAATTGCAACAAGTTTCCGTACAGTGATCCATGTGGCGAGACGAGTCAGACAGCTTCTCATGTCTGCAAATTCAAATTTTTTAAAGTTTTTAAATAAATTTGTACTATCATTTCTAAGATAGACGACCTCTGCCTGATGTATAGGCTATCAAATTTACGTGTACCTTGAAGGTTAACTACATGCACATGTATATCTAGTCTCGATTACATTTTATTAGATACAGTTGGTATCACGAATTTAGTTATAAAAGCACAGTTGGAAGCCATATTTAGGCCAAGTGGGATTAAGAGTCAATATATGTATAAAAGGCCATATTATGTCCCAAATATAACAATGCCAGAAATCCGTAAATATGGACATATACTCTAATTCCATATTTAATAACGTTCAAAGCCTTATGGGATTCACTCCCTAAAAGTAAAAGCTAAAAGCTAATGTTAGCAATGTTTGCAACTGCGTCAAATTTTGACATTGGAAAAGTCCTTCCATAAGACTTTGAAAAGTAAACCTAAAATCATTGGATAAGGCACCATCTGAGAATATCACGGTGTTGGCTGGCAATTGGTAAATAAACACTTAAGATTGTTGATTTTCGTACAGACACTTAAGCAGGAATCCTTGTTATATGGTGCTTTCTTTTTAAGATTAACAAAGGGTTAACTTCAAGGCAAAACTTTATGTCTTTTCACTACTTTTACGAGGTGAAAATATAAAGCATCGTATGTAAACTCTTGACTTCAAAATTCCCAGTAAAATCATGGTCATGAATAAATTAATTTAATTACTTATTGATGGTCGCCGAATATATTAACGTGCATCTTGATAAACCGTCTACCAAAAATTATTCGGACTACGATCTTTTAATTGCTAAAATTTATTGTAGGCCAGTTTGCGATTATATGATAGTATTATATGGCTCACATTTTTTGTTGTCTATTTGTGACTGGCAATGGCAGGAATGTTTACTAAATTTTATTTTTGTGACACAGTTAGTATACCTGCTGTAGACGAAGTTAAGGTGATCAGTAGCTATACAACGAGTTTTCTTAAAGCTTATAGTTTCTGAAAATTCTGTTAATGCGGTTAAATAGGAAGTCATGTGCTCTCTATCACTGCAGTGCACAACTGTATTGCAGCGTAGCTACCATTTGGCATTTCTCTATGTTCTGAAAAAAAAAATCATGCTAACAACTTTAAATAATTGCCAACTAAGACAAGAAAAATTGGATTTCATACAAAAAGGCCATTCTCTTCCTATTTTGAAATTTTGTCCTAAGTATTACGGCTAAAAGGCTATAATTTGGGTTTCCGTGTAAAAAAATGGTCGTAGCCTAGGTAAAATCTAATAATATATGTGAAAAGAGCACACATGACTTCCCATTTAACCGCATTAACAGAATATTCATTACTATAAGATTTAAGAAAAAAAATTAGTGTGGAACTGCATTTTGGACTACCCTGTAGATAATACCGAGTCTAATATACTTTTGTTTTAATGCTAAAATAGCTATACATGTACAGTATATATGATGTGGCTTGAGATACGTTTGCCAGCTGTTTGCAGGTATTTCTGACATGTCTTTAGCCCTATTTCCCTTATAACGAATGATGCTTTTTCGAAGAAATTTAATTACTTGTACCTTGAGATTAGCAAATTCAAATTGACTGGTTACTGGAAGTTTTGTTATAAAAAATGCACCTATATTTGGTGCATGAGTAACTTTGCTTTCTGCCACGATCAGATTGGTTTCTAGGTATTAAGTTTTTGTAGTCACTGTCGTGGGTTGAAATCTACTAGACCCGGTATTTTTCGGTTAAAACCAACCATTTGACTTACATGTACAGTAGTTGCAATTCAATTTGGTATAATGCAATTGCGTAATTTAACATGGCCTTTAATATGAGACAATACATGACCATATTCTGTTTTTCCACCTTGAAATGATGAATGTGATTACTGTCAAAGTTGCTATAGGCCTACTCGGTAAGTGGGCTTCAATTCTCGTTAGAAATTGGCGTTCACTCGTATTGAGTATCCCATATAGAAAAGTGAAGCCAGATTTCAGGACAGTAAAATAGATTGTAAAAATCCCATATCAAAATATTTTTTAATTTAATTTAAACGCTGTACAATCAGTTCTGCACATTATATTCAAATAGATACTAACAATATTTCTCGAAATTCTGATATAAAATCGTATAGCATGAGATTAAAATTCAACTTGTTTTCACTGAAATGAGGTATTGTGTACTATATCAAATTGGTACCTTATATTCAAAAGGATGCAATCTACAAAGTTACATGTACTCTACGGTACCTCAAAGATTTTTAATTAATGCTATAGTGGGAGGAGTCCTTGAAAATTTGTGGAATAAGCCTCGAAATACTTTAATTTTTCCAAGCAAATTTACTGTATAACTGTTGCCTATTAAATTTACTGCAATTGCAGAGTCGGTGTGTGACCTTTTCATGCATTGCAATTCCTTAAAATTATATTGAAATTATTAATGTTATCAAAGGGACAAATCAGACTAGACATGAAGATGACATTGAAAAAAATCTAAAAGATTCAAACTCGAACTGTAAACACAATTGTACCTTCGTTGAGGTACAATTGATCCTTGAAATATAATATTAAAAAAATAATTGAAAATACATGTACATAAAACTTTATGAGATTATAGTGATGAAATGAAATCAATGCACAGTTAATTCTAGATATTAAAACGCTGGTTTGAAAATGTCATTTTTCCCATGCATTCGGTCAACAAATTCGTATTTAATACATGTAATATTGTGTAAAAATGTGCCAATCAAACCTTTACCTTGATCAATGGACGAGGTTTTTTTTTGTGGAAAATGTTACCTGGTCCTCACTTTATTCTGAGGCTAAACCATCTGCATTTTTATTACCTAGTAAATTATACTTGTCCACCCTATAATAATCGTTACAGTGAGTAAAAAGAAACATTGTAATACTTTTTTGCGAATAGTAATCATAATTTCGGGTTAAAAACACAATGGAGAAGCTGATAAACTAGGCAGAAGGATGGAGGTAACCAGAATTTCGTGGCGGGGATTCGTTCGCCTTTACTATTTTAACCATATGGCGTAAAAAAAGAGGTCGAATTTAGGCCTAAAGGTGAATTGATTGATACACCAACATGATTTACTACAAATGATCCAAATAATTATTGCCCGTTTTTTCCCTTTGTTTGATAAAGTCTCGTGAGAAGGGTGTGAAGGGTTATCTTCTAGTACACAGCCAAGGTTATTTTGCAAATCAACCCGATAACCAACCAATTAAAAGCCACTGTAAAAATATTTTTTTGGGGCTGTCCGAAAGTAAAAATGGAAACCGATGATATACAACCCATAATCCGCTGAATTAGTCATTCGAGTCAAGGTCGAAAGTGATAGCAAAATGACACGTTAAAAAAGAGGTGATTTACATGTATGTCCAAATCTATAAATACAATGAATAAGTATTTCAATATGTTGAAACCATATAGCTTATACCACTAGTTCTATCGAAATCTAGACGAAATAAAAGTCGGGGTGACGTCATTTCAGCGGATTGATTTTTATCCTCAACCTGGCTGAAATACCTAATGGCGCTTCATGTACATCTCGTGTTCAGTGGTCATATCGCAAAGGCGTTTCACCTTAATGCCACTCAGGATGCACTGCCTTCACTTTTATTTCTGGTTCGCAAAAAAAAAATTATCAACCCTACATTTGGCGTGGTCACGCATTTTATCCACATGGCATCTATTTTAATTACAAATCGTGACAGAAGTTCATGTAGCACAAATGCGATTTTGTCAAAATTTATCGACATTTGATGAAGAACTGTAAAGCCCGGTATCCACTGCACAAATGTTTGCAACAAAGATAAGAAACATGAAAAATGTTGCAAACAAAAAGTGTATCCACCGAGTTTGTTTTTTCGCGAAACATGTAACTTTTTGCAAAAAAATGTTTTTGTTGCAAACATTTCGCGATCAAATGGGAAAATGTTTCCTGAAAATGGCGCTTCTGTCATGGTCCGTCTGCTATTTGAGCATTTCAATATTATTCATCAACAGAGGTTGGCCCACTGGTTTTCTATAGAGCAGACGCCTGTAAACGAACCTTGGTAGGAGCGCCATGGTCTTAAAATCAATCCATGCAACTTTGTTTAAAAAAAATGTTTTTTGGCGATATCTATGTATTTCTGAAAATTGTTTTACAAATCATCGGTTAAAAACTTTTGTCTGCAACTTTTGTTTCATGTTTCTTGTTTTTGTTGCAAACGTTTGTGAGGGCTTTACCAACTTGAACTGACTTTTAACCACCAAGGCCATTGTGCCATAATCACTACACACTAAATAAGCTATTTATACGAGAATTTTTTATTAAGATTATATATTGTAGAAACTAAATCTGGAAAAATTCCCTCTTCTGAACTAAGCTCGCAAAAATAACATTATCGTGTTTTTTAAAATTATTCTGTACTTTACTGTAAATATTTACTTGAAAAATGTCATTTATACTGTATAGCATGATCCCCCAAACTTTTCCAGACAACTTTTTTACTGATTCAATGATGAGATGATTTTTTTTATATTTCTGCCATGTAAAAAACTAAAAACGTCCCTATTTCTGTGCCGATGTTTTAAGTCGTAATACTAGCAAATTGATGTAGTTTCAGATGTTTTCGGATTGGTGATAACTTATCGTCCTTCATTTTTTAAAGATTTTTTTGGCTCTGATAAAAAAAAAGTATTCTGAACTTCAAATTTTACAGAAATGAAAAATGAGAATCATCAAGGTCTGTGTTAGCCGTTGGTCAAAACCACTTTCCTATAAATTTCAACGCGTATATGTGTGTGTGTGTGGAGGCGTTGGGGTATGTACATGTACATGTATGATGTTTGGTTGGTTCATAGTTTTGCAATTTGCTTTAAAAATCAAGTAACACAACGCCCAGAATTGCCAATGCAGATTCGAATCACTGAACATTAAATTGAATTTTTTTTATTGTGAAATTGTGATTTTCCTTGCCCATGGCCACGTCGATCAGACTTGTCTACACGTTTGTTCAATGAAGCAATGTCTGCCATGTTGTCTCCAGAAATTTTGATGGAAAGGGTTATTGTGAACCTATAAGAGTATACAAAATTATTCCATTGACCAACTATCTGTCTTCGTCATTAGAAATTCCTGATGAGGATGAAGTGGGCGCCCTATTTAGATATATAAAGGATGGACACATTAATAGAAACACTGAAGAATTTTATAGAAAGAATGGGGTTGTATTATACAACATTGAAAAACTTTGATGGCAACTATGGTTGTTGGTTGTGTTTAATGATACAGTGCACTAGAGAGTATAATAGATTCTTCAATATGAAGGTTATTTTTTTAAATTTAATGAAAAGTCGGAGTTTTACTATACGTGTATGTAGTTTGAAATATTTTCTCCAGTGATGAAGTCCAAGAATAGTAAAATATTATCAATTGTTTCATCAATACATCAATGGTATAACTGCAGAAATGCACAGCGTTTCCGGTTCCGTGAATCGAGTGTTTTATTTTGGGGATTTGTAATATATCTCTTGATATTTCTTAGTATAGTACTGGTGAATGTCATCAATTTGGCCACGCAATCTCTTGTGTTTTTGTCGCCTAGTCGCCATAAACGGGACAAGAAAATCCCTGTAGCGGAATGCCAGACATCTTAACGATCATCTGGAGCTTATGTGACATAACACCGAGTCAGGGTTATGAAATTATACTTATTTGATTGGGTATACGGACGATAACATCCCACTCTTCTCAAGCTTTAATGTATGTTTGATGAGTCACATTAGATATCATTAACATCTGAAGAGATGAAATAGCAGCGCCATAACATAAAACAAATTGACATACTTATCAGGCATTGCATGGGAGTGTCGTTGACTCTGATGCCGTCTTGCTTGGACCATGGAAGTGTGGAACAAAACTTACTGCATTTACCTCATTTTTATTGCTTCTGGAAAACAAGATCACTCTTATGGGGAGAAAACTTGTATTTATACGAAAGAACTTTATGTTTTTAAGATGGTACAGGTTTTTCCAGGAAAGATTCCTAGGATTCGGTGTTTATATCACTTTATATCAGGCTTATGAGTTTGATATGGCGGGTCTGTACATTGTTCAATAGGCCCTAAAGTGTTGATTAAATACAATATAGATATGCATCTCTGGATAGATAATGTGTCATTAGGGTGTCCTGTTTTTTAATACCTCGAAAAAGTTCTTGAAAAAGTTGATCCTGGTCATCATCAGGTAATTTCCTTTAATTGGAATAATCTGATGAAGAAATACACATGCATGCACTGTTTTTCAAACGTTATCAAGTTTATTAGTACATTTTTGTGTCATCCTTGCTATTTTGTATGCTTTATTTGTTACGGTTATTAAGTATTTCATTTTCAATATAATTTTCGGTCAGCATCAGGGAATTTCCCTGATAACTATATAATTTCCATTTTTTCACCACTGGAATGACTCTTGATTGAATTATGACTTTGGTACATTATATATGAAACTTGAGGTAGTTGACAATGACATAAGGAGGGCTTCCTTTAAATTTTAAGGGATAAACGTTGAAATCCTGGACTTTTTCCAGAAAATGTACTGGACATTATGTGTAACGCGTACAGAGGTTCACACTTTAAGTCAAAAATTTGCATTTGCGAATATTTTAACAACAAAATTGGCTATGATTTTAATTTGTATAATTTAATTCAGATATGATCAATTGTCAGATCACAAATTTGACAAATGTGTGTTTGTGATCTAAGATTGTTTGATTTTTGTGTCCTGAAGATGAGCTTGAATTGTACCCTGCCAAAAATGACAGTTGTTAGTTATCAGTGTTGCATGCCAATACTTGTCAGAACATCTCATTGGCGTTGCAGTCGGTTGTCCAAGATGACAAGCTTACTGTTGCTGTAAGCAAAACTTTATCCAAGTAATCTGCTTTAATGTTCCCGAGACGATGGACATTGGTGCTTGTTGGAAATCGCATTGATGGCAGACACTGCCATTATTACAATGGCGGCAGTCTATGTGAATCTAATGATGCAACGTCTCGCCACCAGGTGATCACTGGACGTTGGGTGGATAATAAGAGCCCGGATTACTTTAATGATATCATATCTCCGCAGCGGAATTAATAGATATATGCACCTTTCGTGCAACGCTTCAGCAAGTGGCATCAAAGGCATGGACAGTGGATGGTTTTGTATGCGCCGTGGCCCATTGGCAAAAAGCAGAAATGGAGACAGTCAGGATCATGGATTCAGAGCACAACTCTCTGGAGAGTCTGAATATGTCAGAGATTACCTCCACTTAGTTGTTCACTTAGCGTTTTATTGGAGGTAGTGGACAGACTGGTGCCAAGGAGTTTGCTGCCCATTTAGTTGCTATAGTTCGCTTTAATAGGACATGGCATAACGCAATGGCACAGCCATGATCAGCAAACGGAATCGGGAAATCAGAAGCATACCAAATGCGTCTGCTGAAGGCCCTTTTCTCTCTTCGAGTCCATATGCTGCTTTTTATCGGATTGCATATAGATTCAATTGACTTTTTTTTTTGTGGATTTTTTTCTGTTTTTTTTTGCTTCACACCAATGCACGTTAGCGCCCTAGCCTACAATTGCATCATCCTAAGATGGGGATTTTGGGATGTAATCGCCGGTCTCGATCGCATAACAATTCCGTATAACAAATTTAATTTATTCCGACGCCAGGAAAGTTTGTGGCGACAAAAAGTTGGTTGTGTGGACGACCATCCATCCATTTTAACGTTATGTACAATACAAATAAACATGGAATATGTTGGTGTTGTAACGGTGAAATGTAATGCTTTTCAACAATTATTTTAACCTACATAATTAGCCACTTGAGTTTATGAATTCACACATGTGCATAATTGAAAGTTTTGGTTTTAAAACTGAAAGAACTTCCACCTGATTACAAGGGAATAAAATGAAACAAAATACATGTAATTAAAAGTGCTAGCATGCATACTTTGATGTTTTAGTATAATTAGGTAATATATGGCACTCATAAATGTAATCTGTTTAGATTAGGGGTTTTCAACCTTTTTAAGCAATTACAAAAATTGAGCCACTCTGGTTCCCACATCCACCCCTAGAAAAAAATTTCAATTTCATAGTTAATCGAATTATTGGTTTTCAATTCAAATATAAGATTAGGGCTGTTGGGGATTTAAGAGAGAGATAAGATAAGTTTTTTACAATTTTTAATGAAAAGTTGAACGTGAACACCATTATCTGTTGGACTCTTCTGGAAATTTAGATAATATACATGTATGTAATTTGCGCTTTATAAAAATAAGCACTTTAAATGCTTATATCACAAAATGCACAATGAGCTAAAAGTGGCTCGCGGGCCAAGAGTTGGTCAACTATACTTTAGATTTTTGTAAACACTTAGTGGGGCAGATAAGCAAATAATTTTGAAATTTGTGATAAAAGGATGATTTTTGAAACAGATATCTGCCCCAATATCTACAGAAAAAAGGTTTTATACTTATTCAACATGTTCTGTTCCTAAAAAAACATACTTTTATGACAAAATGTACAATTCCTGCTATTTCGATGCTTTATCTATAGCTGCCCCACTATATACTAAGCATATTACTTCGGATATAAATAGTTGTTATATATAGTAGCTGTTTGCATGCATGCTGATAATGCAAACATGTTAATTAACAAGATGTAAAACTATGCATGTATCTGTGGTAACGTTTTGATTTAGACCTGAAAGTGCATTGTTCCCTACCATTCGTGACACACATTTTTTGGTTAAGGGTTCTTTTCAGGATCATTCTTCTATCCCATTATATAATAGATTTCGATAGCGGTTATTAAAGTCTATTGCAGAAGCAACCAGTTTTGGTGCGTGTCTGAGCTTAGTCCAGTTTCTGTGAGTGTGGGGGGGTGGATTAGTTTTGGGGGGAGGGGGTCTGTTTCGGCATCCCCGTGCAGACGCTGGACAGACGGACAGTCTGTTGGGTGCCCCCTGGCGCTTCCTTTTTTCGAAGAATGCACGTGAATCCTCACCCCGGTCTAGACACTGGGGCCTGCCCCGTCCTTGGATGAACAACTAATGATTAACGAAGTCCGTGAATGCTAAACGCAGACGGTTGCCTGATTCTTGCATAATTTTAAACGTTATAGCTAGATGAAAGACAAACCCTCGGTTTACCCTTCCTCCAACCTTAATTATTAAAATTTGAAGTTTAGTGGAAATGCAAAACCTTGAAATTTCTAGGTAGGAGCAAATGGCAATAGTTGGAAAGCTGGTGTTCTAGTTCACTCTGTACATACGGAAATTGGTGTAACAAATACATAGTGGAATTCGCTTAATTAGAACGATCTTCAAGAAATCGACATAAGAAATTTGTACGTAATATCCGGATTTATGAAAAATAAAACGTACGTGTAATAACAATAATGTTCTTACATATACACAGTAATACAAATTTAAAATTGATTTGCATGCTACATTTGCATGCTACAGAAATTTAAAACTTTTTTTGGGCAAAGTTGTGAAACCGTTTATCCAAACCTAGAAAACGTATAAATCTCGTATACCAATAAATGAGAAAACAGCTATTTAATAATAAAGATAAATTTTAAAGTTCGTATAGTTTTAAAGTTGACGTTTTTCTAAATTTCAAAATTTAAACAAATATCAGCAGTGAAATATCGAAATGTAATTATTAATTTTGGCTTTAATTTGCATTTTGAAAGTTAATATTTCGTTAGTAAAATATAAAAAACATATATAATAATATTTCGAATGAAAATACAACACAACTTTAGGATTGTAAATAATTTTATCATTACATTTCATGTATAATTACATGTATATGCGAAAAATTCAGAAAATCATTAGAGGCGAATGAAAAGTCCATTCTTAGATATAAAATATAACTATTATGGTTAAAACGTTAGGGGTAAATAGACCCCAAGTGGAGACCAGAATTTTTAGAAATAAGAATTAACAAAAATTTTGACAATTGACATTTTCAAGTTTCCAAGAAATACTATCGGGTATTTTATTTACCCCATTGGACCCTCCGTCAAGGATTTCAAGGGGCGCTTCCCGAAAATATATGCACCCCTGTTTCTACCATTCCGTACTTAATCATAATTATCTTAAGTAAGGAAGGGCGACCAACAGACCAAGGTCCTTCTATGGTAGCTTAGTGCATTTGAGAAAGGCACGTGTCCTTCCTTACATCCTCACTGCAACACACCCTCACGACTGAACGGGCCTGTCTTGTTTTATGAAAGAAAGGGTGCTAAGGGCAACATTGACAATTTATACAAAATAATAACAGATCATGGGAAGAAGGGGTATTTTAAGTACAAGGGGCAAAAATAATGGGCAACGGTTTCCGCATTCTTCGTATCAACTAGGAAGTGAGGCAAAATTCAAGGCAAACCAGAGGTAGGAAAGGAGGGGGTATTGCATGTGTAAACCTTATAAAAACAACTACCACCTGCCTCAAAAAATGTAGGCCTAAAGGTTGTGTTTCGTGGTTAAGACCTTGGTTTTTGGTCCAGGTTCTTCGGATTTGTCTCAAAGCGTTGCTGATTAAGCACAAAAATAACATTTTCAACTTATTTGACTTTTTTAGTTTTCAATCAATTTTTCCTGACCATTCTGAGCATTGTTAATTAAAAAAATATTACAATATCTTTTCTCGTCACCAAAAAAAATGTTGTAGAACATAATTTACATAAGGAACCTTGCATACAAAAGCTAGGCACACAAACTAAGCACTAAACTTCTATGTTTCTGGAAATATTTTACAACCAATATGGATACACACTGTAATGTGTATAGTCAGGCATGCAGATAACACATGGAAATAGCAGGAATTGGGGATTTTGTGATAAAAGCATGATTTTTGGATGAAGCATGTATCTGTTCCAAAAATCATGCACAACAAAAATTGGGGTTCCTATTAAAATTTTCAAAAAGGGGCTCCCGGCCCCCTTATAGGGGCCAGTTCACACGATCTCCGATATTTAAATCAGTTTTATACAGTGTACTTATTCAACTTGCTCTGTGTCAAAATCATGCTTTTATCACAAAATGCACAATTATTTGCTTATTTGCCCAACTACAACCGATTCTTGAATGAATGTTATATTTCAGTACCCGTATAATTTATGGAAAAAGTCGTAAACACGATATTTAGCAACAGTGTATCTTAATTTTCATTTTAGTACTAACACGGACACACGTTTCGCAACATTAAATCTCCGTGCACTCGATCATTAAACAAGTTATTGAATTTAAAAACGAATTAAAATTGTTTGAACATTTTAAAGATATTATTTTGCATCCTAGAACTATAAATTTTTTGAAGTAATTAAAAGTGCAATAAAATGTTAATAACTTTATTTCTTTGATTAACTAACTTGCCCTTAATATGTTTAACAATTAAATCAACATTAATGACGAGATAAATATTTAACATAAAAAAATTAAAAATGTTTTCATTTTAATACAGTTGGTCTAATGATAATTTTGGCATTAAATTAACTGGGCGTTTAGTTCACCCCTTTTTTACTTGATAAAACGTCAAAACAACTGAACAAAAAATATATAAACACACCTAAGCGGCCTTCTTCTACAAATAAACTTTAGAAAAATCAAGCATTAAACATGTTATATAGCGTGTAAAACAAGATTTACTACTACTTAATCCTAACCATTCTCGTCTATTAAATAGCCAAGCACACCTTTTGCAACATACCCTTATCCTCCTTTGTCATGTTTTTTTAGTACCGAATCTGTAATTTTTTTTCTAGAAAAATAAATAAACGTTGACCAATTTCGGCATCAGTCTGCCGAAAAAACGATTAAACCTAACCCAATCAGTAAATTCTGATCACCCTTTGATATTAAGCCAGACTTTATCTAGGAAAGAAATCTGGTAGAGCAGACTGAGGTCCAAAGCCAAAATCCATAAAACCAGCCAGTAACAACCAGCTTATATATACTAAACGAATCACAATCTTATTTTTCGGATTGATACATGTACATGTACAAGTTGTATACATGTACATGTGTATTTGTTTGATACATACATAAACATGTAATGTATATTGTAATTTTCGATTTTGTGTTAAAAAACGTTCGAAATGCAACGGTATACAACTGATTTAAATGTACATTACATTATACATTGAAGTACACTGTACATTATAATAGAGTGATTGGAGGGTTTCCTTTACTCTTAAGAGAACGATAAACACACTATTACGCATGCGCATCAATAAGTTATGCACCGAAAAAGTCGTTATGCTCCTCAGTCGTCGTGGTATCACGTTAAACTAATGAAATTGTCGTCTCCTCTGAACCACAATCCCATTAACGTCGTCCCCACGCATGCGCATTGGCAAGAAAACTAGTGCTGCCAATGTCGTCAAGATTAAAGGAACCCTGCAATCCCTCCATTGTATAGTATTCGCACGCCTTTAAAGTTGTATTGGTTCTCGAGCCCGTAGTGTTTATATCTGAATTGAAACTATTTTAGATAAAATATAATGTATACACTGTATATAATTTCATAATTTATTGCTATGAAATTGGAGGTTTGTCCATATCTAGCGTGTATTCGGCAGACATAAGATTAAAGTATTATGCTAATTCCAGCCCATAGACTGTATGTTAGGTAACTATTGTTGCCTTTAGGGTCTCGCAACCCATTTATTGTTATGACAACACGATCATTTCTAGGAATGACACTAAAAGCAGTTAGAAAATTGCAGTGCTTGTCGATTAAAATATTTCACCTTGGTTGCGTTTTACTTCACAGAGAGGCGTGGAACTGCCATAACTTATAATCTATGTTTAGGACGAGCTCATTTGCATATTAATATAAATACAGAGCCCCGCAAAGGTGCTATGACCTGCACGGAGCAAGGTTAGGCGCTGCGGGAACTCAAGGTTAGAACATTCATATTTTGAGTGATGAATTTAATTTGTTAGTGGAAAAACAAAATATATTAATTGAGCGACGTGATTTGCATACCGCGAAAATATTAAAGACGAAACTTTATGGGTGATTATCCTCGATTTTGGATATTTAGAGCATATGCTCAGCATGCATGCAGTATACTGTCTTGGCCCTCTCGATACATGAAGAGCCCTTGAATTACTACAAATGCAAAACCTATTATTTCAGGAAGTACGAGTGGTATTTTTTTCCTTAATTCTGTTTATTACATGTGCATGTACATTACATTTGTAAAATTAATCGAATGTATTCAACAATCATATCGATTGTCTGGATGAAGGCCTACTTTATGTGTCTTACATGTATCTGTCACTTTGATTTCTATTCATCTCTGTACACTATACTGTACATGTACTGTATACGCATGGAATGCATTGAATTTTTATAAAGTCACTTTTTTAACTTTTGAAACAAGTTATAATTTTGCATTTATTCTTGGATTTGTTATAACTCGTAGCATGTTTTTGATAAACTCTTGCCATTTTAAAAATCTCAGTATGATCGCCATCATTAGGATGTCATATCAAAATACGATATTGAACATGTTATTGTGCTAAATTTTAATAAAATTAATGAATTTCAACTTGCATGTAATGTATACATGTACATGCATTTCTAATCTTTTTTTAGATATTCATGCGTACATGTTTTTAGTGACAATTTAATACTACATAAAAACTCATTAATGTCGTCTTAATTATAACCCATGGTTTCATTTTAATAATTTTTTAAACAAAAACAAGCGATTTGTTTCAATCAAAGTTCACAAAAACTTTGGAGAAAAAAATAACACGATTTTTGGTAAATATTTTCCATTTGTAAGACATTGAAGATATACGATTTTTAATTGTTAGTACATATAATAATTAAACTATATGGTTCTACAATTCAATTGTACATGTAAGACTACAGGCTACATGTACAGTATATGACTTTGTATGTGTATACCGTAAATACTCGAAGAAACCTGCGGTGGTTCATTCGAAAATACATGTAAGCAAGGAGCATTAACCCGGAGTTTATTCGAGACCCAGGGGTTTATTATTTTTATTCTCTCAAAGTTGGTATCAATAAATTCAAAATGACAAAAACTTAATAAAAACAAGCCTCTATGGTACCTGTATTTTATTTACCTGATATTTCAATAATAAGGGGAATCCCCTATGCAGTGCACCAAGCTATCAGAAAATGTGGGGCGCGAGCACTTAAGGGAATTCCCCTTACACCCGGGGTTTATTGAAGACCGGCGTTCATTAGCAATTACGCTCGTGAACGACCCGGGAATTATTCGAGGCCGAAATTTACAGAAAAGTATCAGTTCTTAGGTGAAAAGAAAAATGAAGTTTAGCCTTATTTGTTCATGTTTAAATTCTCAAAACATAGCAATATGCTACCCACAATACAATAGCGCTAACACAAAGCGGTGACGTTTTGCGTCTTTAATATATTTGGGCACCCCCACTTTCACCTTGGCATCACATCACGTGTTTGAAGCCACCTGCTAATTTCACCTTGGAAAATGTCTTTTTTTTAAATTTTGAAAAAAACTTTTTTTGCCTATTGCTAACTTTTATTTTTAGCGAAAGGGCAACAAGTGCACATCGCGTCGTTTGTCCATGAATATAATATACAAAAAAACAGACACGAAACACTTCCTTCCGGCCCAGTCTCGACATCCTTTAGCACCTAACAACACGCTATATAAGTCCCAATCAATACGACGTCTTAAAAATAGTAACGCCGTAACCTTCCTCCAGACGAACCCACCCACGCACCTCACCATGAAAAATCTAGCCCAGAAAACTCGAAATGCCAACATTTCGCAGTAGACTTCCCTAAACAAAAAGCTAATGACGTGACGTCACGTGAGAATGATGTCAGTGTGCAAAACTGGTGACAGTTTGGTAACACTTTGATAATGCATTATGCATGTGCTTGGATCTGGCAAAGACGCACCCTCACTTTTTATTTCTGGTATCCGGTTGGTTTAGTCTATAGAGACCCACTATTTATGTTTGTGAATTTTTAGCCAGGGTCACACTAAAGGCAAAGGGATGCAAATCCGACTGCAGCAAAACCTGCGAATAGCACAAATCATCAATAGTTGTGCTATTTGCAGGTTCAGTTAAAGTGATGACCAGACACACCCATGGGTTTAAAATTTAAATTATATACATGCCTTAATACAGATATATCCATTTAAAGACGGTTGTCTGGTACTAAATATTAAATAAAAAATTGTAAAAAGGGGGCCCTTACACGAGCAAATACGGTTTTGCAAAATTATGATATTTTTTTCATGGAATTTTTTTTCAACTATTTTCTATTCACAGGTTTTACTGTGTTGTACAAGTATTCTTGGGTATTACCACCAGGTGTCGCCACACTAGCTTTACCTTATTCTTTTTTATTGATGAGATTTTGTAATTATCTAAAAGCTCTTCATACTAATAGCTATAGATCTACACTGTACATGTAATGTGGCATTCGACATAATTTGGTTAATATTGTCTTTTACTACAATGTACTTGCATAGTCTTTCGTATGGTTGATTTTTTAAATATATACACATACATGTTCCCAGAACTGACCATCTGACATCGTAATTAGCATTGCCATTGTTTTTGTACGTTTCGCTGTACAGGGGGTGGCGAAAATAAACACCGGGGGCCTTAAAATGTCCGACATTGGGTGTTTACGCCAGGAATAGTTAGGGTTTTTTGCTCTTTTTAGGAGCACAATTTTACGAGCATTCATAAAATGTGTCTAGACTATAGGCTTCTTCCTCGTGGAACGGACATTTAAAAATGGTCCTCAATGCTCGCCAGAGTTGCACTATCAATTTTAATGCGATGGTGGGATAGACGTGGGATTTTGGTTTAGGTGCAAAATGTCACCCTTTGGGCTCGGACTTTTATTGGGGGAAAAACTATGCTGATTTAGGTTGCTCTGGTCAGCCTTTTCAAATTCTTCAGACGTATATGTCGTTTTTCCTCTCCTTTTTTCCCGCTCACTAGCTTTTATTGCCAGAAATCCGAGATAAAAAAGCAGGAAGCAGTTCAAAAATTTACTTATTAGCTCGTTATTAGTAGGATTTTATTAGGTGTTTTTTGTTAGCAAACTCCAACATGGATGGGTGCCATATAATTGTAAATCTGTTAGATTTCAGGAACCAATATAGAAATAAATAGTTGACAGATGACCATGTGTGGTTTACACATATGGCATACTAGATGTACTCAAGATCCGAAACGTAACGTTTTTTAGCTACATTTGGCTAAGTTTGTAGAGTGACGGAAGCTGAGAGTAACCAATTTACTGCTTGACCGGCACATTGACAAAGCATGCCTGTCTACACGTCAGTACATGAGAAATATATGAAGGCCAGTATAACATAATCATTGCATATTCATACAATCCACTATAAATTATGACTAGCAAATTAATGTTTGAAATCTTATTCCACAATACAGAATATCAGTAGCTTATAGCCAGCCCACTCAAGCCTCCGTCAACTAATCGAAAACTTATCTTATCGTGGTTAAGTTTCCCCCAGCGTGAGAATACCTATTTTATTAAGTAACAAGATTTAGCCATATATTTAATAGCCCCGGTCATGAATTCTATCTTGTCTTAGGCGAACTAAAAATCCGACGAATCCTTGCTAATGTAGATAAAGCGGACAAATTGCAAAAGGATAAAATAATACATGTACACTGTATACTGTATGTTAACCAGAAGTAATCTTGAATGACATTTCAATGAAGCGCCGTTACGATTAAAGAACCACTGATCACGTGATGTAAATGAAGCACCGTTACACCTTATTCTCACCTACCTTGATGTAGCTCATCTAATGTGGATCAGGTCAAACTTTCGAGTGTTAATTCCCACCTCGAACTCAGTTAAACTGGTCACGTGACCATATTATACAGGGCGCCCTAAAAGTTGAACACCATTTCAGTGTGCATTTCAAGATGGCGGACACCGCGTGACCATAGTATAGAGGGCGCCCTAAAAGTTGAACACCATTTCAGTATAGTGTGTGCGTTTCAAGATGGCGAACATCGCGTGACGATAGTATACAGGGCGCTTTTGTGCCCACTTTTGCTACCCCATTACCCAATTGGTGGCATGGGCTACTGATGTAGGCCTCCTATACATTGCTGCGCCAAATCAATGGGAAAGCCATGCAATTTCATTTTTTTTATCCTTTTCTAAAAACGTTTAGTTATAACGGCAATCGCCTTGAAATCATGTTTGAGGGTCATTTGAACCTCGTCTTGAATTAAATTACGATAATTTGGACATGCCTTAATTCAGACTTCCTTTGATCAGGCGTTTTACTTGGTCTGTGAACGTAATCCCTGGGGCTTCTGGATTTTCCTGTGGTAAATCCCGTTCGGCCTACTTATTAGTCATTATATTTTTTGTAATATTTTGTATCAAAATAACGTGAAATTATACCAGAAGCAGGTTGTTTAGATTTTGATATTATTATGCTATCGATGCATTGGCTTAATGTACATGCATGATAACCTAAACTTTCTGCTTTGTTAAAAGTTGCTTGAAAGTTTGCAATATGCATGTACATGTATGTAATGTACGTGTAGGCGTACATGATGTTGATCGTATATAGTGAAGAAAATACGCGTACAGTGAAACCTGCTAAAGGTGACCACCCAAAAATGGCCAAATTCGGCCACTGGATACAGATGGTAATTATAAAGAGAATTTTTAATTAAAAAGGAAAACATACATGTACATATAGTATGTATATGCATGCACTAAATCGAATTTATGAAAAGTGGTCCCTTTAGCAGGTTTTACTGTATAATACATGTTTTAACCCTCTCCATAAACCTGAACATACTATAGTACATGTACATGTGTTTTTATTTTTTATATCTGACAACTACCTGAAATTTCAAAGAAATATCCAAACTATCGAAATGACCATTTTGAATTAGAATAGAAACTTTTAGGGTCACGTAGACCCCAAGATGGTCGTCAGAGGGTTAATCGATAATAAAATTTTACATAATTGGGGAAGTATGTCTCGAATGCATATTTGAAATTTTATTACGCTTTTCTGGAAACCCCAACACATTTTTTAACATACATAAATTTTGGCTAGACTTGCATGATTTACGACTGTGTTCAACAACAACTTTTCAGAAATATTCGTAACGACTTTATACAAAAAAATAAATACATTGTAGTTTGTTACACAAGTTATAAATCAGGTCTACATAACTTAAACCAAGGTAATATCTTGAAAATACAATTTAGTTTTAATGAGGGTTATTAGCATTTTATTCCAAGTATTTACGAGTATCTTATAAATATAAAGTGTTCAGTTGAGAAACGAGCATAAACTTTTTGCTGTATTTCACACAATCAGTTGTTAAAGTGTACTTTTTGAAGATAAATTAATCTTGTTATAAATGTCTGTAGAGCTACTTTTAAACATTAGGTGGGGGACATTTTTGGAACTTTTTAACTATCAGAAAACGTGTGGCAGACCATGGAGAATTTTGGCAGAGATTTAAGTGCAAGCAACCTTCGGCATTTCAATGTTTTAGACTAACTTTTCCAATCAAGAAACAAAAAGCTGGAGTTCTCACTATATTTATAATTGGAGGCGGTACTGGCGAATTTCCAGGCAATTTAAAGTAAACCAAAACCTATACACCCTTATTTGAGTTGAAACTTTTGAGTCTATCAATGAGTTCTCTTGTTCAGGTTTCTCCTCAGACCTGAAAAACCTCGAATAGTCAGGGAAAAGTGATTTATTTTGTAAAATTCTGGGAAATGCAACACAATTATCACAAAAGTTAATACACCTGTACACACGCCACACCGTGACCTAGTCACCCCACATCTATAGAAATAGATGCTATAAAACTGATGCCATTTTAGACATATTTTCCAAAATCTTGCAGTAATTTAAAGAATAAAATTAAGGAATAGAAGAGGTCCGCGTTAAGTGCAGCGCACCCTTGTGGGAGTAAAATGCATATTTTATAAGGGGAAAACACGATTTTAACACAACCACAGTAGAAATAAACCTTATCCACTTCAAAACTTCTAGAGGAAAGAAGGTGGTTTCTTTATTAATATTTCAAAAAATTACGAAATTATGTGATTTTTTTCAAATTTTAAAATAGTAATTTTTTGAAATAATAATGAAGAAACCACCTTCTTTCCTCTAGAAGTTTTGAATTTTTTTGCCTATAGGTGGCGCTTACTAATTTGCACATTCTCTGTTTTCTAACGTGGACCTTATCTATTGAGAAAAGGTTAATCATACACTGTACATGTACCTGTACTTTAATGTGATTGGCTGGGTGGTGAGAAACAATGTTAGGGTTAAAACTAGAAGCACGATGACTCGTATGTCACTTCCCTTAAAGTAGTGGTCGGGGAAACGGGGTAAATTACCCCAAATGGGGTAAAAATGAAATTTTTTTGGGTAATAGGGAAATTTCTATAATATTCTTAATATTTTCATGTAACTTTTTTATAAATATGTAAATGTAAATTAATTCAATAAATAATGTTTATTTAAAATTTACATTGATTGTTTTCTTTTCAGAATGGGGGGAGGTAATATCGACTTACGTAAAAATATTTTGGGGTAATTGTTAAAAAACTTCCCCGACCGCTGCCTTAAAGTGATTTCCCCTTCCAATGGTCTTGAAATTCTTGCTAATGCAGATTGAGCATGGTCACTTTATTAAGTGCATTGTCAATGTAATACTATATATACTATATACACACGATAGATAGGTGGTCACTTTATGGAGAAGTTTTATGAAGGAAAACAAATGCTTTAAAACCAATTTATGAAAAGTGGTCACTATACGGAGGTTATCGTATGTTCTTATTGACTCGCATTTAACAAGTTGGGGTAAATTTAGAAACCTAAACCATGATTGACGTCATGTAGAAATTTGATGGGATTTTTTTGTAATTAAGACCAAACCTTTATACATTTAGTCCTAACTATGATTGGTTTCTAATTTACGACAAATACCGCCTAGGGAGTGAGGTCCGGCTATAAGATTGTAATTTCGAGTCAGGTCCTTAAGAAGTGAACTGACCAGACACGCCTCATCTGCGTTTTCTCACAAATACAATCTTAATTTTGGTTAAATTTAGTCGGAAATGGTGGAATGCTGCTATTTTGTAGGTGGTCAGCTTGATAGCCACCCCCAGGGTTGCAATATCAAATGGCCCACACAAGCACAGATCACCATACATCCGTCTGCATTTTTTTTTTTGCCCACATTCCACAAAAATAGGGTTTGGTTCGAGTTGGATTTTCACGCCAAAACATGTTAAACAAACCTCGTTTTGGCCCCTACGGACCACCGTTTACGACTCACGCTGATTGTTATGAGGTTAGGTTTTACCGACTGACCAACAGACCCTGTTGTCTGTTACCTTATTTTGACGGCCAATAGGTATACGGAGGGAGATTCAGATGCAACAACACCTCGTATTTTGGTTCAAAGGTGGGGTCCTTTTAAGGTAGCGATTTTAGGTAAACATGTTGAAGAGGTTCCGGTGCATCATTTAAACCCTGGATGGACGTTGGTCATTCAAACGTGCAAGAATGGGACTGATTTTTGCATTGTTCAAAGGTGGAACCTCCTTGCCATGGGCACTTAATGAAACGTTCAATGGAAGCTAAGATACAGGGTATGATGTACATTTATTTTGGAAAGTCAAGGGGGATTTCGGAAAGATCACTTGTGATTGGGTCATGGTACAAATGTATTTGAGATGGTTGAGATGAAGAAGGGTAATTCCCCAATTTACCTCAGAATACGTGAATTCAGACTACATGTATATTGGCCTAACATGTAATTTAATCGCTTGTAATGTAACATATGCATAATGAATGCAACACTCTTTTATCACTCTTTCATTTACAGTATAATACTCGAATAAACCCCGGGTCATTCACGAGCGTAATTGCTAATAAACCCCGAGTCTCTAATAAACTCAGGGTGTTAGGGGAATTCCCTAAGGGCTCGCGCCTCGCATTTTCTCATAGCTTACTTAGTGCATTGCATTAGGGGATTCCACCTTATTTAAATATAAGGCAAGTAAAATATCGGTACAGTAGGTGCTTGCTTCAGGTAAGTTTTTGTCATTTGTAATTTATTAATAATGTACTAACTTTGAGGGAATAAAATAATAAACCCTGGGTCAATGTTCCTTACTTTTAAACAAACCCCCGTGTTTTATTCGAGTATTTTAGGTACTCTTAATTGTGCTGAGGTCTAATTTCAAACTTGATCAAATTCAAGACAGTGAAACCTGTTAATAGAGAACCTCTAAATAGCGATAACCCTGGAAGTAGAGATTCTATACCACAAAATTACACCTTGAAATAGCACATTCCTCCAAATAGCACAACGTCCCAGTAATTTGTGCTATTCACAGGTTTCAATGTATACGGTTTCATTGATAATAAAAATATTGCACAATTTGGTACCAATAAACAATACAGAAAATGAGCAAAAATGAAATCTTTAATGAGAGTATTTCAAGTCTTCCATTGAAATTTGTTGAACCAAAATTAATAATAATAATAACTTTGGATTTTGAATATGTAATACAATGTATTCTGAATTATTTATGTAATTTTAACTTTTTCCTATGCATTTTTCGCAGGTCACTATATTTAAGATAAAGTACTGTATATTTTCTCATCTTTTTTGAGAAATTGGTGTCATATGGTTTTCATATAGCATTTATCTAATTGCATTGTTAGATCCAGTTTGGTATTTTGCACTAAGACCTATGAAACTGCTCAGTGGTCATTTGAATCGGCATTTCTTTACTGTTTCTGCTCATAAGCAAGTCTTCCGAACCTATTCATTAAGATGAAATACGTGAATGCTTCTTTGAGAATCAAACCGTTCTTCTACCCTTTCCATACCACCGCCTGCCTAACTTAGGACCTCCACTTTTTTTTTTTTTTTTCAACGAAACTACCAATTGAACAAAGTATGTAGTTTTACCGAAACCACCTTTTTTCATTATTGGTTTGCTGTTTAATTTATGGGTGACCGGCCTTTGAACTCATTCAACAGTGATTCCAGAACGCCGTTTTTCAAGACCATTATCACTTGTGAGTTCACACATATTTGTGTAATTCTAAGGTGTTTTTTGATGGATTCTGATAAACCATGTCCAATGGTTGGTTGTGATTGGTTTTTTTTTGGTGGCCATATTTTACAGTTACGTGGACATAGGGAGGAGTGGTCAGTTAATGAACCCAATCTTCAGAACTGAGGCAAAAATAGATGAACTTTGCAATTTCTGGAAAAGAACATAATCGACATGTAACCATATAATAGTGATTTGTGCAACTGATGTTCAAAATTGTAGCCTTTTTTGTCATGTTTTGTCAATGAGTAGCACATTCCATGATCACTACGCCATCTATGATGCGTAATTATACTCACCTGTAGGACATTTTGTATTTACTAACATAAATTATATGCTTATTGTGGGGTGGATAAGCAAATAATTGTGCATTTTGTGATAAAAGCAGGATTTTTGGAACAGAGCATGTTGAATAATTATAAAATTTATTTAGTTATTGGGGCAGATATGTTCCAAAAATCACGCTATTATTTTGCTTATTTTGAAAATTTAGATAGGAATCCCAATTAAATTTGTTTGCATAATGTGAATATGCACTAAAACACGGTATGTTTTGTTTAAATTTTATTCCACCATCGTCTTAAATGTCGCTGTACTGATGGGGACAGAGCAAATAAGAAAACCTGTATGTTGCAAATTTCTCGAGATTTATGCAATTTCATCGATCACAGCACTATCTACAGTGTATATGATGTGAACAATATTGTTTAGACAAAACTTAGTGTTTTTAGTGACTATTCATAATTTTCACAAGAAAAATGGTGTCCCCATTTAAAATTTCAAAAGATAAGCAAAATAATAGCGTGATTTTTGGAACATATCTGCCCCAATCTTTAACTCAGTTTTATATTTATTCAGCATGCTCTCTGTTCCAAAAAAGCATGGTTTTATCACAATATGCACAATTCCTGCTATTTCTATGCGTTATCTGCTCCATCCCACTATAATGTCATTATGTGAGACAAGCAATTAGACCAAATCACACCCCAAGATCAAAGGGATTTTATTTATTCTATTAAACTATATATCGTGTATGGATATTATAAAATTAATCATACACATTGTAAATCAAATTCAAATACATATTGATGATCTTTCCTGCTTTTCACAACACGTAAACATAAATTCATCACTGATTAGCAGAACATTCAACGTAATTGTAAATACTCAGCTATGTTGTGACAACAGTTTATCCCTGTGTTCAAAACTGTTGTGTTCTTTACTAGTGACATGACATTCATTGTTTTGTATACCATACCAATGGCATGGTGAACCACAACAAGATAGTGCAATATGATTGTAGATCAAGATGATATTTTTTATGATTTTTTAGACGTTGACCAGAAAGTTGCATAACCTCTGAAATATTTTCATATATCCTGATGAAGTTGTTTACACCTTACCACCTGATGAGTCAAGGTGCTATGACGCTCCCTGGCATAAATCAATCGCTGTGTGCAGCCCCTGTCTTTTGTAAGACCTGCTGTGAATATATTTTGACCAAAGTGGGAATAATGAAATTCTAACGAAATTTCTCAGATGAAAATTTTCCGTTTTCTATGGAAAAAGGGGTGTTTTTGTTAGGCGCTACCGAGTAAAACATGTCGTAAAAGACCAGGTTATTATTACGTGTGTAAGATTCCTAAACTCCCTCCCCCCTTACCCAAAAAGAGGCCTTTTCGACTAAGGAAATGGGATACTTACTTTATACCATGGGCCACCTGATATATACCCTCGTGTCCTTATCCCCCTTTTGCCCTAACTTGGTTTACATAGTTTCGCAGAAAGAGTTAAATTTACTGAGGCCTTACAATTTCTGGGAATAAGGAAGTAAATATTATTTTATGGGGTTTTTTGGGGTCAAAATGAGCAAAAAGTACTACTTTTGCGTAATTACACCTGCTTTTGTTTTTTATCTGACAAAAGTGCTTGTGTACAACTACAAACCTTGAGACTTTTCCCATAATGAACGCTGGTAAACAAACGTTTTAAAAAGGGTGAAATTGCCCCCATTTAAAAAAAGAAACGAAACCGTGGAAATGTTTGGGAAAAAATGCGAAAATGAGTGGAGTGAACTTTACCCCGTTGATTACATACATGTACATATGGTGGGGCTGAAAAAGTGCTCAAAGTGTATCCTAATTCTTCTCTTTGTAGGGGCTTCAAAGGGTCAACTTATAACTTGTAAATACATGGACGTGTATGGTCATAGCAGGCCAGATTTGTTATTATACGACTTGTTGACATTGAATATTATAAAATTAAGAAATTACGTGTACCTATGCAGAAATTTATAGGCATATGAAATGCAGTATTAAATATTACATTATACAGTGTAGATAGTACGCTCGTAGATAAACTATAAGTAGCAGCAATACAACAGACTATATTACAGCGAAAATTTTACAAAGTTATAAAAATTAAAGCTATTTGTTTCCTGAAATTTACAATTTTTATAGTTACATGCATTACAAATGTATATTTTTTTGTATAATGATGTATTGTATAGTAATGCATTTGCAATGCGAATTCTTCTTTCAATTCCAATGTTATAACCATTAATCAGGGATCCTATAACCTGGAATAGTTAGGGAAAATCGATGTATTTTTTTAAAAGTTTGGGAAATCCTACGTAATTATTACAATATATGTTTCTCAAATAGTCAGTTATTAGTTTTCACATAAGTCAAGAGATGACACACTGGGGAATTCCCCTTTTAATTCGTGTTAACATAAATTTAAGACAATTTAAAATTAACATAGTTTTTCACAAGCTTTTTAGCAAATATTTGCTAACCCCTTAAGCTTATTCAAAAACTTATTTAGTTTTGATGTTTCAGTTGAGATAGAATGTAACCCTGGTCAAAAAATCAATATAGAAATTGTATGGTTTTTAAACGGTCCATTGGTTTCTATTTTTGACAATAGGCTCATAGAAAAGTTCCATTAGTTTGAATTGTTTTGATTTATTGCCATATGTTCTTCCCAATACAAATCAATAAACGTCAATGATAGAAAGAATTAAAACCAAAAGAATATCTCAATTGTTTTCAATGGAATTTTGACAAGAGCATTCTGTCCTATTCAACTCAGTATACCCTACAATCAGCAAACAAATTTCATGTTGTAGGGCCACCTGTTTATTCTAAAGCCTCCATTAAGTTTCTTGCCAAGATTAAGAGAAACTGATGGTTTCTAATCAATTTCCAATGTGTTTCTTCATTGATTGATATAAAATGGATGAACCACACCCATAATATACATGTACGCATAGAATTTGTGCACGATGAATTTCATTCATGTTTTTTAGTTTTCCACCCCTCGAGTGAAGGCCGTCTGAATTTTTTATTTATTATTATTATCATTCGCTATTTCCCCCTTTGCTCTTTTCTTCCCTCTTCAGGTGCCCTTACCTTGTTTATTCGTGGTATGCGCTGCATTTTTACGAGTCCCCCCCCATACTATGAATGAATATCTCTTAGGCCTACTATATACTACTTGTTCGAACCCTCTTTTTGACACACTATATCGTCCAATCTTTGGCTTCGTGTTTTATATCTCCACCATGTTCAGGTGGTTTGAAGGGCGAGTGTTTGCTGTTTGTGCTAGAGAAACTGTCAGCACCTTTTTTTTTTTTTTTTGGTTGGATTTGATTTAAGGGGGTTGACTTTAAGGGGACAACATGTTCTAGTTGACAACAGCGCCATCTTGCACCATGCTTTAGCATTGTAATTCAAGCGAGATATCTGAATATTGATTCCATTTTTTATATTCTATCAAATAAGAAAATAGGATAGTAGCATTTGTAATAATGCATGCCCATTTCAAGATCCATGGCTGCATTTTTTATTGAGGGACTGCATCACAGTGGTATTCATAATAAAAAAAATGGTGTCTAAGTCTTAAAGTGTCTTAAGACATATATAATTGCTAAAAAGTATATGTTAATGACATTTAATTTAACAAAAAATGTAATTAGCTTATGTGAAAAGTGTCTTATTCTTAAGAATATTATTTTTTATCTAATCTGATATAGTTGGAGCCAAATTCAAAGTTGCAATAGCCAAGGTTCACACTAGCGCCGCGCCATCTGTGCCAGTTAGTAGAAACATTATATAGGGTCCCTATACATGTGGCGCTAGTGTGCTTGACATGCGCAGTAGTGCATCGTGGATTGTAATGCCTATTATGCCAAAATGCAGATAAGAATTTTGTTAGTCTTATAGTCTTAAGACCTTAATCAAGTAATGTATAATCAAGTATTTACACTTGTACATGTACATTGTATTTGCTCTACCAACTTTTAAATTGCTTCATACAAAACATGCAGTTTTCAAAATATAGACTGAAACAGACACTTTTTTGTGGTTTTGGTATCTAAGACCTTTCCTGACAAAGTGTCTTAGTTATATGATGAATTACACCAAAACCTGTAAGTGCAATCCCTTTATATAGTGATATAACCCTGGAAGTATCTATAACTCGGTCAGCACAGTGTTAATTTATAGTCATCACTTTAGATGAACCTGCAAATAGCACAACTTTTGGTTTGATCTTAATGGCTCGCGCTATTCACAGGTTTTAGTGTATTTATTTGCTCTGACAACTGTGTTGCTCAATAGATTTCGAAATTAAGACTGAGGCAGACACTTTTTTGTGGTTTTAATATCTAAGATACATTTCTGAGGAATGTATAGAGTAGTTCCACTTGTTTCCTGTCCTTGGTTGAGACAACCTAGTGTAAAAGTGAGTGAGTGACTAAGGAGTTGGTTGTACTGTCCCATCATAGAGCCAATTACGAAGCCTGCACTGTCAAGGTTAGATATTATATACCGAGAAGCACGAGAGTATAGGGAAGTAGGCTAGGCCCTAAATTCCTCGTTTTTTTCTGTCTGGTTCGCAACTAAATACCAGACAATGTGATCGGGTCCGACTTTTCATTCGTACATCCATGCCCCCAAAATGTGAGCTAATGTAGGTAAAAAAATGACCTCCAATCAAAATGTGGAGAAAATGAGAAATGTACAAAAACACACGAGTATGTGGGTGCGAGGATTTCTCAAAATTAAAAAAAAAATCCTAGTTTTCATTGAAAATCGTAAGATTGATTTACATAACCTTATAAAATATGGGATTAGGAAACAGAGGCGGTATTTTTTATTTGATAAAATAAATGGAAAATGCCGTAGATCATGGGAGGTCTACTACAAAAAATTGAAAAAATGTAATAAATCCATCAACTGTATAGCTCTCATACTCATATTTCTTAAAATAGGGTATACATGTACATGTATATTGACGTTTTCTGTGGTATGTGCATGATATCACATATACCATTCTTTGAATTCCTATCTCGATTATTTTAAGAAATTTTCTATAAAAAATGAATAAAACCGTATTGTTCATGTGCAAAATCGTACAGAAAAGTAATACAGGTAAATTTGCTGGAAATTAAGGAAAAATTGAAAACTTTTTTATAAAAAATAATGAAACCATTCATCTAAAACTGGAAAAAGTGTAAATCTTGTATACCAATATTGAGAAAACAATTATTCAATAATAAAGATAAATTTTATAGTTTTTAAACAATAATATCAGCAGTGAAATATAGAAATGTAATTATTAAATTTGACTTACTGTACATACAATATGTGCATACATGTAATGTACATTTCTGATAAGATTATAATAAGATTTCGGATAAAACTACTTCACAACTTTAAGATTTAAATCGTTTTGTCATTCCATGTAAATTTACATGGACTTTGAAAATGGGAACTTGGAATGAAATCTCATAAAATCGTTATAGGCGAATAAAAGGACCATTTTTTTTTCAAAATGGGATCGCTATATCCGGATTATCATTGTATCCGACATCGTTGTATCCAAACAAAATTACTGTACATACATGTACGTGTAAGATAATAGGCCAACCAATACATTGCTCGAAATCGTTATACCCGGAAGTATCCACATCGTTATATATCGCAATACATGTACTACAATTGCAGTATTTTGTTGTTGTTGTATTGAATTCGGTATGACATGTCAAATTTTCACGAACATGTAATTGTCCTAATTTCAATTAACAAAACTTTCATTTTTCCTTTCCATCAAATTGAATATACATGTAAACTTGTAGTTCTTGAATTTCTAAGAAATTATCGATTAAACAAATTTATGAGGAAGTCAATCAATTTCAATTATTGCATAAAACAAAAGGGGAACAATTTCCTAGTAAATACATGTACATGTACGTGTAGGTAAAATAGGAAGACTAGGACAAGTTCTTAATTTTTCAAAAAATGCAATTTAGAAGTTGCATAAAATTTGCATTAGGTGGCGTTGGGATTTAAGAGGGGGGAATGAAGCGTGGCTATGGGAGTTTATAATACAGTATGTACTCGTGTGCCAGGCATCAAAAGACCCACAATAGACCAAAAAAAATGGCACCACTATCAAATTCAGGTTTATGAAGAAAGCGATCTTAAGCCAGACGCAATGTGCTGTCTTGCAAGAAACCAGTGAGACAGCAGTAAAAAAATTGTCCCCACAGAATGTGTCCCCACGCGTCTTTAGGGGGCACTAGGGCACGCGACGACCACGCGCCCTTAACCACTTTTTGCCTAAATTGGCTAGACACCCTAAGTTCAGAGATAAAGGCTTGTTATATTCAATATTCTACACACAACCAGTCTCTTCTCTACCCAGCCCAAGTCCCGATTTTTTACACCAGCTTTTTGGACGGGTGTGGAATTGTTTACCCCAGACGAAACTTTAAAAAAATGGCATTTTTTTTGGATCTCAGTCTCTCACGGCTCCACCTTAATGCTGTAAAAAACTTGGTGGGAAAGGATTTGCTCTCGTCCCTGTTGTATGAAATACACACCCTTGATTAAAATTTGGAAGTGAAACTCAAATGCATGTATCTACATTATATCATATGCTTCAAACGAATTTAAAAATAAAAAAATTGAAATTACTCTTAGAAGTGATTTCATTTCACAGTAATGAGAATGTGTAATGTATATGAGTAATGTGAAAATACACTTTTTATCACAAATATAAGCTTACTTCAGTGATAATTTTCAGGTATTTAATATAAGAGCTTAACTTTTTTAAGCAATATTTCCATTGAAATAAAACTGATGTACAAAAATAGGGATACAAAAATTGCCTTTTCATATGATATTGCTCAAATATTTAAAGATTTGTAGCTGTACACTGTAAAATACCAATATACATGTATAATACACGTCTAAAATAATTTTAAGACACACAAAAATCATTTCAGTAAATGTTCTATAACATTGTATATTGTATTTATAATTTCATATATTATAATAAAATACTTTATTCTTACTATAAATCATATTTACTAAGTTATAGGCCATATAAATACATGTATACAATATGATATGGTCCCACTTAACATACATTTCCATATTTTATTTTCACTTACAATTTTCACATTTTTTAATAAAAAATAAGATTTGTTTGTGATAATTTTGTAAAAAATAAGATTATTTTCACTTACAATTTTCACATTTTTTAATAAAAAATAACTATGACATTTCAATGTGGGAAGACATTAAATATAAAATTAACTAAAATGAATCATTTCTTCAAGAGCAATTTTGCTTTAATCGTCCATTGCATTACCAAGATTTGGTACAACCCACTCTTCGGTAATGTTTTGTAATGTAGTTGTTTAGACTGTAGTAATTATAATAGACATGCACGAAAGTGGCATTTCAATCAAAATTGTATTTCTCGGAAAATAATGTTGCATCGATCTGGCGAGAGAGTATATATACTTTCTCGATACATTCATCATGTATTTCTTAGAAAAAAAGATTCCCAGAATTATGATTTATACACAATGCACGAGGTTATATTATAATTGACAACAGTTTCCTAAAGTCTTCAGAATTTCTCGCAGGTGTCTTGAAATGGTTGTAATTATGTTCAGTGAGGATTTTCCGGTGCATTATTTCGTATTTTCGAGGCCAAAATCCCATTTTCTCAGAAATAACGTCATCCTTTTTTAAATATTTGATTTTAGTAAAATATATTAGCGAGCATTTCACAGTATTATTTTTTGTTTCTTTAATAGATACCCGTGGAAGGTCAAGTGTCAAAGGCAGGATTTGGCTCAAATATACCAACTGTGCCTAAAGCTTCTGAGCATCCCAAAGACATCAAGAAAAGGGAGAAATGGGCAAAAGCTAGGAAAAGGTATGAAGAAGTTGATCAGAAACAACAACTCATGGAAGAAGATGACAATTTATAACATTCGTATACGGTTATCATCTGAAACTTGTACAGAGTACGACATGTAAGCTTTTGGTTCTGGGTACATGTATTTGAAATAATGTCCATTACATGTACATGTATGTATTATAGAGTATTTGATGACAAAATGTTTTAGGACTAGTTGATCTTGGCACTGTACATTACAAGATACATGTATTTCATTATTGATATATTTCTAACTGGAAGGCTGTTACATTTTCACAAAAAAGGGCTATCTTATAAGTTAACATTCCTTTAATTTTAAGCAGAAATGAACCACCATAATGACTACACATTGAATCTAAATGGGACAAAACAATTCACAAATTGTTAAAATAAATTACTTCATTACGAGGTAAATTATAATAACACGAAATATACAATTACAGTTAAATGATATTTCTCTTTCCTTATTTACATACTGTACATTTATAAAGTGAAAAACGTTAACTCTTGCGTCTAAGTTTGGATGATATTACTTCTTATTTAATGTAAATGTAAAACCCTTGTCTTTTTTGCCAACGAAAGATCATGCTTTAAGAAAATAAAGTTGAAACCTTTTACTTTTAAAAAGAACGACATGTTGTCGATCTGAAATTAATATAAAATGTACGGTAGTTTCATTTCAGGCATGAACAGTACATTATAACTTACTTACATGTACATTAAATAAAACGCACATGCACATAGTACGAAAAGGTCATCAATTCAGCCATGCATTCTAGCGAATTTGCTTTTATGATAAATTTAACGAATATAATGTACATGTATTAATTGTCCAGACCTTATACAAGTACATGTACATTAAATTTTTTGAAGATGATTTATTGGATTTTTAAATGAAATATGTGGGTTTAAATATACGTTTTGTGGGCATTTTAGGGATAAAATGCGTAAAGCCTCGTCTACATGTATACGTAGCAGGGCATTTAATAGGGGTACTCACGCACGTCGTAGATATTTGTAAATCTACGGTTGTAGATTTTTTGAGGTCAGCCGCGCATGCG
>JAQGCC010000640.1:0-32700 GCA_034698905.1 Xestoiulus laeticollis
GGTTTCACTAACAGATAGCTCCGCCCATTTCCTGTTTGCATGGAGTAGCACTGAGTTGCACTGAGTGCAGGCCAAAGAAACAAACCTATTGTTTTTGTTTATAATAGATATAGGGCCTATACTCTCAAGGTGGGGAAACTAAGCCATGTTTTTAAATATTTGACGGAGGCTTGAGTGGGCTGGCCAAGCTTGTGATATTCTGTATTTGGGTGCCAATGATTATGTTGTAATGGGGCTTCATCTATTAGCTTTAATTTCACATGGGTATGTCTGTTATGTTGTGTTGGCCAAACAGGAAATTGGCTCCTCTCAGCCTCCGTCGCTACGAACTTAGCCGAATTAAGATAAAATAGGGTAAATTTCGCATAGTGAGCAAAACTAATAATTACGGATTTTTAATTTGCAAAATTACGAGAACAACCGATGAGATGCAATACAAGCTGAAAACATTTGATTTCAGTTTATTGACCTATAAGTTTATGGAAAAAAGTGATTGCAAATTGATTGTAGGTAAATCATTTGCAAACATGTACTGGTGCTATTTCCTTTGTTATATACAGTATATTGTTTCAAATATCACTAGTAAGTTGCTAAATGATGAAATGGTCCAACACAATTAGTGGTTATTGAAATAAATATCGCCATTTTGCAAACAATTTGTCTGCAATCATTTTTTTTCCATATATGCAGAAGCATCCTTTTAATTATATTCATTAAAATCAGAGTAGTTTAAAAAAAAATGGTAAAGATATTAATGAATACCATAGTGCACTATAATTTAATACTGAAAATGTTCAAAACAAAAAAGAAATCATACACGAAGGAACCACTAAATGCATGACTATAGGCTTACGTGCCACATGCAATCTAGCACATTTTAATCAAAATGCAAACACGGAGTGTAATGGCGTCATTTTGCATGTTAATTTATGCAAAATTTATGGCGAAAGCAAGCCGTTATAAGATAGATGTTGATTAAATGCCTCCTGCTCCTCCTTCTCTCATCTACGTTATTAAAACTTTACGAGAAGCGCAAAAGCGCAAGTTAAGAGAAACAAAACAGGTCGTTAACAACGTCAAAGAATTCAACCAGTCAGCAAAGGATGTGTGCAGTTAATAATGGGCGAATGAAAACGCTGAAGCACCTAAATGCAATTCTCTCTTTCTCCATAAAATGGCTTTTTTTTTTCTGAGAGGCGCTATTATTCGATGCATTTTTCTCCGCACAAGTGACAACAATTTAATTTTCACGACTTGCTTGTTTTCGCTCGCCTGCATGCAACTCTATTAACAACCCTTTCCAATCTTCTTTGGCATCCTAATTGCCAAAGCCTTGTCTTCTACTCGGTGATTTATAGTTTCAGACTGACAACCAACTTTAGACGCTCAAAAGACTAACTGATGGCTATATGCAAATTTCAATTTCCAAAAACAACTCAATTTTTAAGCGATACGGTTGGTGTTAAATTTTCTGGTGAAGAAACCGATTTCAACCCCCAAAGTCGAATGGTATGTGAGCTACCCAACTAAGACCAGAAAACGAGAAAAGTATTTCATTAATGTAGTGTTAAGTTAAAATAAAACTTGCATTAATCTCTATCTGTCGGAGACCGTGTCAATGTGTTTAAATGCAATCAAGATAACAGCAAAAATTGTATAAATAATGTGTGTATTAATTAACAATTTATTTTTATTTTATAAGTATGCAATTCATAACGAATATACAGTTTGGCATAATTAAATTAATAGATTGCACTGATTACACTCTCATTAACTCTACAATGTACATGTACTTGTACAGTGTGAAATTACATGCACATGTAATTGCATGGTCTAAGATATGCATGCATGGCTATGTTTCGTTAATTGATTTATTTTTAATTAACAAATACTTCGCTAATTATAAATGGGCCGTAAATGGAACATCAAGTTTGAACAAATGACGTGGGATATTTTACGAAAATATTTTTAAAATGCAGTGAAAATTTTAGAAATTACATTTTAACGTTGAGAATAACATGTTATATGTAGTGTAAGTAAGTCCAAATATAAATCCAGACCATACATTATCGATTATAAAAAAATGGTCAATTTGTAAATTGTCCCGAACGCTATTGAAAACTGGAAATTAAGCAGAAATAGTATATAGATGTGCTAACGAGGCGAAAATTATCGCATTTTTAGCAGGAAGCTGAGATGAGCCAAATTCCTGTTTGACCGATACAACACAACATGTCTGCAGCTACCTAACATTAAATGTGAAATTAAAGCTAATAGATGAAACGCTATTACAACATAATCATTGGCGCTAAAATACAGATTAACCCAAGTTCGGTCCGCCCACTCAGGTCTCCGTCAACTATAAGCAATAACCTATCTTAGCTTGGCTAAGATTCTCCATCTTGAGAGTACCTACAGCACATGTATATCTCAATTTTTAAAGGATTGAAAATGCGAGATACATGTATCTTTTTAAAAACGTTGAGTGTTTTCTGTATGCAAAATAATAATAAACTATTTTTTGTTAAATTTGGTGAAATAACAGAGAATTTTGATTAAATGCACGCAAGCATGCAATATGGCTGTTTGCAAATTGGTATCATAAAGAACCATGCATGCAGAATTAGGCCTACTCCGAAACTATACACATAGCAGTCATGAATTTTAGGTGGGTGGTGGTGAAAGTAACGATTATCTTCAGCGCCGTAACTTTAAATTTGCATTTTATCCTCATATATATCTCGCAACTGTAACGAAGTGAAAATTAATTAGAGCATCTAATCCTTCCTATTCGTGTTTTAGCATGGTGGTGGGAAGGCTCGCCATTGGTTTATGGGATACGTTGAATGTATTACGAGATACATGCACAACCTTTCGCTAGGAGTAATAGCTGCATGAATAAAAAAACAGCGTGTCTTATAAATGAATTTTCCTACTAATGGATATCTTATTGAATATATACCCGTTTACGCATCAAACGCATAAGTAACCCTTGCATGCGATATCTACAAAAAAATGTTGGCAAATACTCCACGTATTTAAAAAGAGCAAAAAAGTTAAGTAATTTTCTCTCATCTATCCTTCTGCTTAATTGCCCATATCGGTTCTTCTGGTGAATTGCTTATTTAAAAACAAGTTGAAAGTAAAACCACTAAGGTTAACTGATGAGGGACTTTAGCACAATTTTTTCTTCAAAAACATGTATAGGCTTGATTTTGTATACTGAGTGTTAAGCCATCGATTTCGTATTTTCTTAAATGGAAAATTGCACTTAAATTCATCAGGCACTAGCAATATGAACGGAGGATTAAGGAAAGGGCAGGTGAGGCCAAAGGAATAAGATGATGAGGGAATAAGGAATTGCAAACAGGTGCTCCCACTTTCCTCCAGCAAAATTCCGACATGTAAAAGGCCGTATAAAACGGACCAAGATTTTGAAACTTGTACATTCAAATTATGGAAATTTCATTTTATAATCCATAAGAAAAAATTGAAAAATTCCCATTTTCTGTATGACTTTCTAAAACCAATGTCTAATTTTTTTTTTCTCAAGGTTCATTATAACCCTCTGGAGTAAGCACTTTACCTTTAATGTTCAATTTTTAAAAGCAATTTTTTCCATAACATAAAAATAAACAAATGAAAAAAATTGTTAAATATTCATCACATTTTGGTGCATCCAGCTGGCTATTTTTTAATGTATTTCCTTCAGTTATTTTTTCAATAAATGCTTTTATATCAAATATCAAATATATGCACTTATGAGTTTATGCTGTTGTATTTGACGAAATATGCACCAAATATTAAGCAATCTTTTTCATTAATTTATTTTTATCAGTTATGGAGAAAACAGCTTTTTAAAATTATGAAAATTTAATTTCAGGTATATAGGGCTTGCTCCTGAGAGTAATGCACCTTAATTTATACTGCACAACACCTCACCGGTATACCATACACCAGTTTAGACTGACTAACATACTTGATATATATATACAATATATATATATATATGTATATATATATATATATTGTATATATATATATATTCATAGTTATTTCTGCACTATACAGCTAGGATATGCCTTGTTATTCTGATACATGTCGTATATGTCCTTATTTTGAAATGCATTTTCGGGATCGAAAAATCGCGATAAAACTTTGAACCGAAAGAGGGCTATAAATCTTGAAAAGATGGATGAGATTGAAAAGCCAGTAAAAATTTGAATAAAACATTTTTTTTTCCGTTTAGGGAAATGCAGCATTTTTCAAAAGCGCACATGAGAAATCTCATTTTTTATCTATATACCGAAGTATAAAGAGCTATTCAGAATGCGCAGTAAATTCCGGTTGCACGAAAGAAGGCTAAAGCCGATGGTGGCTAAAACCATTGATTCTGAGGTCATTTGCTAAAAGGACGGGGAAATCTCTAAGGTTAAAACCGATGACAAATAGACGTTTTCTATCTTTTGAAAAACAAATCCGCCATTTGTCTTCGAATGCAATCATTCCTCTATTCCTTTTACTATTTCCTATCGTATATTTCTAAAACATTGCATTTCTAAGCCATGTTCAGCGACAAATTACATTTGCAAACGTGTCAAAATGCATTAGACAAAAACATACACTATGTAGAAATGAATAACATCTAATGTAAATGCAAAGGTCCCTCAATATGAAAAAGTCAATAAATATTGTATCTATCATGAAAGTTCTTTCACCATGAAACAATTCATACAGACACGATGTCTTTCAGAGATGAAATTACCATGGATTCGATTTTTTTTAGTTTATAAAGTTAAGCTAGACGTAATTAACTTACCATCTTTATTCATGCCCATCTGAAGACACTTCTTCAAACGACAAGCCTGACACTGATTTCGATGTGCTTTGTCCACAATGCAGCTACCAGTACCAGCCTGACATCTGGAATTCAATAAAGCAGATGCACATCATTTCTAAACGTAAATACAATTTTAATTCGGATTTATATCAACAGCATCAAATGTTTGAAATTGAAATAAAAGTACCATGTTTGCATGTAGATGCATGCATGGTAATTGTATTACTTTTGATATTTTGTGAAGATTTTATGCGTAATCCGCAAAGAATGAAGGATGCTTTCTAAAAAAGCACACACGTCTCTGAAGAGTAAACATAATAGAAGATAACAAAGAAGGGAAAGCATGACCTAAAAATAAAGCCCTTTTGACGCATGCACCATTATCATAGTGTCACGAAGCAAAGAAAAATAAAATTAAGGAGCAAGATAAATACAAGTATGACAACAATAAAAATAATTAGCAATATTGTAGAAAAATTCTAGAGTAAACATGTTTTGGAATCACACCCAATTTGTCAACTAACTATTTATTTCATCATAGGGCCCATACGAAGGACCTTTAAGCCAAACCACGTTACTGTCTCGATGTATTGAAAATAGTGGCAAGTGTATTAAAATGAATTAAGAAAAAGAAGAGCATTGGATTGACTCTTTGAATATAATAACATGTACTTGTACATGTGCATGTATATGTAATTCCATTTTCTTTATACATTGTATTGTAATACATTTTTAATTGGGTTAAACTAATTTTATTTTTCACCTTAGATATAAAGATAGATTTACGTAACACAGGTTCACATAACACTACTTATATTCTGTAGTTGTGATAAAAATAATATGAAAATGTTATTACATATTATAATCCATATTTTAAAAGATTTATGAGGATTTAAAAAATATAATTTCAATTACAGTATACACCGCCCTAATATACATGTACATGTAATACTAAGGCTCGATGTTACAAAATGCCCCAACATGTAGGCAATCACACATTACACAAAAGCAATGAGTGTTTGCCTATTAATGCTCTAACATACACTTTCTAGTCTAGGATACAACATAAAGTAAAACCTGTGAATAGCAAACCTCTAAATAGCGATAACGGCACGGATCGATTTTATATATGTAAATGTACACCAAAATTACACCTTGAAAAAGCGCATCCCATCGAATAGCACAACTTTTGGTTTGGTCCTGCAGTGGTTAATGCTATTTAAAAATGTATCGGATAAAAAATAAAATCTAAATGGACCGACTAACTATAAAGTATAACATCAGTTTCAATTTATATGAACTGGCAAATCAATGCTAACTCTACATTGCGCCCTTAAATCCGTTATGATTTAATCATAGGTTGTAGAAACTCCTTGACTTCAGCTTGGATGAACCCAAAAGTATCTAATGGGCGAATCATTTGAATGCACCCCATAACCCTTTGCTAGTTGTTTTTGATCATAAGTCGATATTGAAATGAGATGCATTTATGCGCAGTCATATCCTCGGACAGACGGAGGGCGCCACACACGTACAGTTCGTAGGGTTAATTGGTGACAATTTGTGTCGCGCACGTGCACATTCACACTCTGATTTGCATATTCGCTCTAGTGCCTTTAACTAATAGCTAGAGCAGAGTATACCCACCATAGTCCCTATACTCATTAAAAAAACGAGTGTAGACACCCACTCACTCAACTCATTAGATGCAACATTCAAAATAGCCTCCTAAAAACACTCCACTTTGATTTATACATGCATATTATAGGATATGACATGAATAGGATTAACGTATTGATATAGTTTGAGCATTACATTCTTAGCTAAAAGATGCCAAAGCACGAAACCCGGCATTCGAATGTAATATGAAATTTTAGCACCACTGTATATAGCTTATAATAATAACAAATTGTAGAAGAATTCCTCGTGTTTCCATATGTGAATAAAATGAATACACCAAAAATTGTGTATAGCGGAAAGCATTGTGATCAAACAAATAGTTGTGCTATTTGGAGGGATAATGCTATTTGCAGGTTCAGATAAAGTGATAACCATTGGCCTACACACCGTGCCGACTGTGAGTTATCGCTACTTCAAGGGCCATCGCTATATAGAGGTTCACTATTTACAGGTTTTGGAGTAATTCCATAACATATACTGTCTAGGTCTCACATCAAAACTTGTAAATCAAAAACCAAATTGTTGAAAACCGAAACGAAAAAAAAATCATTCTCTAACCAAAAGTGATCCATTTTGAATCTTGTCAAGGGCCTAAGCGCCCTTTGACCCTTATTTTAGCTCGTTCAACTCGTTCGAGTTCCCTGCAAAATTGTACCACCGAGAACGATAATATAGTGTTGTCCTATAGACGTTAAAAAAATAAACGAAATCTTCTGCAGAGGATTTTGCATGTTTTGACCATGATCCTTTTACAAACACAATCATATATTATAAGCCATAAAATGCATCATTTTAAGAACTGGGTCCCATCCAGCAAGCCCATTCCCCTTCCCCAATGCGTGACGTCATATATAACGTGCGGCCCTTTGCTACGTTTTTGGCATTGCATGTATACAATAGTGAGATTGCGCCAGCGTTAGCGTGCACGCTAATTAACGCTAATGGTCGTGCACACCCCTGCATGCTAAAAATACAGTGCTGTCGATAGCGTAGCGTAATGGCTAAATCTCCCTATTGTCGAAATTCCGTCCCGTGCATCCATTTTTATCAAGTATAGTAAAATTAGTCATGCAGGCTGGGAAAGAAAAGGTAAATATATACCATACCTGTAAATCAACTTTCTCCGGACGCTTCTCTTGAAGAATCCGCTGCATCCGTTGCATGCCAAGATGCCATAGTGCTTGCCGCTGGACGTATCGCCACATACGACGCACGTGAGGCCGGGGGAGGGGCGCTTCGGGGGCGAAGGACCATTGGCCGAAGAGGAGCAGTGCAGGGAACCGGAAGCGGCGGAAATGGTGTGATGGCCCCCGGGGGAGCGGTCACCGTACTGGAGCAGGGACTGGGATGATGGCGACGGAGTCCGGTGCAGGCTAAGGGGGGTGGCCGACGACAGGCAGAGGGGATTCGGGGACGACAGATGGGATGGATGGGGCAGGGGGGAGGAGGAGGGGGACGACGAACGGGATGAATCTGTTGGCGAAACGAAAAAAAAAATAGAAGGTAAAAAATTAGTGCATTCCAATTTTCATCTTTTTTTATACAGACATGTACATGACGGCTCGGATTAGCATGACCTAATAGCATATGTACCTGCATTGGCAAATACAACGAATTCTAATTTTGCAATATTTAGTTTGCCTATAGATCTAATAGCATGCAGTATGCATGCCTATAGCTGATTCTAGGCCTCTATACTTGTATGTACATGTAATATACATTACTGTTCAGTTTTAGATATAGTTTCCAAATTATCCAAATATCTTCACAATTAAACAGCTGCTTTTCCAAAATTCAGTGATGTATTTAATTTTATGGAGCATGTTATGAAAACTAAATTCAGCATATTAATTAGTTTCATTCCATTTTGTCTTATAGACGAAATTAATTTGTACGCGGACCTAATAATGAATTTGCTCAACGTGATGTACTAAAAATCGAACTAAATAAAAATAAACCGAAGCAACTAGATTCAGAACTTCAGTTCTTCGTAAATAATAAAATTATTCGATCTTGTTTCTATTAGGTTTAGAATAAACCCCGGGTCGTTCACAGCGTATTTTTCAAATGAACCCCGGGTGTGATAGAAATGACAGAGATGGCGCCGATGGTAACAGGTCAAACGAAATTGACATCGACGACATGCAAGTATGGCCCACTGTATATAATTCGTCATATTACATGTAATTTATTGGCCAAAACCGATACCATATGAAGCTTGTTTCTGTTAAGTTGTTGTCATTTTTAATTAGTAACTTCGAGGGAATAAATATAATAAACCACGTGTCAATGTTCCTTACTTATACGAGCATATACGGTAATCATAAAATTGATTTACCAAAGCTAACTAAAAATAAAACGACGAAGATTTTAACTGTGAAACAAAATGATGTTTCAAAATTGATTCGTACAAACATATATCTAAATACTCGATCGGAAACATCATTTTGTCTCGCAGTCATTCTAATATACTCAACCACTTGATGAATGGAAATAATTAAATGAATCCTAGCTATTTCTATGATTCAGTAATCATATATGCCTTAAAAAATCATGAGGTTAGCTATAACCATACAATAATTTGATAAGTGTTTCATGTTGTCGTTTCCAAATCTGAAAATGTTTGCTACAGATGTTCGCTTAAAGTAAAGTGCCACTCATCACAAACTATATAGGTGACATTTCAGCCTCCATGCACGCATGTGTGAACGTAGAGGCGTAAACAAGAACCAACAACACGAGTAACTTCACTTTTTATGTTCAGATTATATTTTTCTTCAATTTCCTCAAATTTCAAGCCAAAGCTATACTTCAAATACGTATGTATGAGACTAGATTCTGGGCTCAAAAAAATAATATGAGCACGCGCGGCTTATATTCACTCGATGGATATTCCATTACATTTTGAATTTCATGCACTGATCTCGACGACATTTCAATTTATGTCGACGAAAACTGAAATTGATATTATACTTTCGCTGACTGGCGTTGAGAAGGGTACATAGAAAACATTTCTTCTTCATGAATTAAACAGTAGACAAAAGCAGAGCAGAGCCTTGGAAATAAATAAAAAGGATCTACATAGAGACGGGAATCTATTTTAGATACAGAAGTGGGGACTCGTGATATTTTGTTAGTCAGCACATATAACGCACGATGCGAGTACGAGTGATTCTGTATTCAACTAAGGGCGTACGTTGCAAACACCATTACTGCATCTCCCTTATAAATGACTCTTGAAGATGAATTGGATTCGCATAAACGAAAGTTAACAACGTGAAACACCTGCGGCCCCACTACTTGACTCGAATGCCAGAAGCGCGAAACCATTGCTTTTTTATTTTCAAAATCTTTTATATGTATTTTTTCACTCTCTCTCTCTCTCCATAAGCCAATCCCTTATATAGCGTCCCAATTCGATTCTCATCTCGTAGCACATCTCACCCTTGCCTAAAACCATTCTCTCTCCCTTTTAAATCCATGCAAACTGCTATAGCCTATACACCATTTAAATAAACTAAGCTAAATCTAGCAAGTGTGAAACTCTATATAAGCCGTCTTTTCAATAGACCTACATTGTGAGCTCCACATATCCCTGCAACAGCAAACTTGCCACACAATTGATATTCCTATATCGTATACGCTATAGTTGAATTCTATATGTGCTATAACACGTTTGATTTCTCATTGTTTGTCGTAAAAAGCACTTATTTCTTATAAACCATCTGTTATATACCCATTTAGATTTTCTTCAAGAGGCTATAGTAGCAGCCATATTTTTGCCAACCATCCATTTATTTTTTTACTTAAGCGCATACAGTAGGTTGGACTTTACAAAACGATCGTAAAAGTCCAGTTTATTGCAAAACGCGATTTTGTTATCACTTTTCACAGATGCGATAGGTATCAATGCATGTTCAATAAAATATAAAATATTGAATAATCAACAGGTGGAACCATTATTAAGTCTCCGCTTTCCACATGTGCAGAAATACACAGACAGTGAAAGCTGCCAAATAAATGTTGGTTAGCTATTGAGCTCTTAATGTGAAAATGAAAGTGATACGCTTATCATAAATTTAACTAATTTAATTTAATTTAATATTTTATTTTAAATAAAATTTTAAATGAAGGGTTTTTTACTTAACCTTATAGCCATAAATGGATCCTTTTGACATTTTAGAATCGGATTTCATAATATAGAATGCAAAAATAATAGCAAATTTCTTTTGGTGCTGAAGTCATATAGACTTGTTATTCTCATATTAGGCAATGCTAAATTTTGTTACATCTGGTTTTGATGGGAAAATGTTTTTAATGTAATGTAATTCCGTTGAAGCCTTTTTATCCCATATGTTGAACTTCAACAATATGTCAACAACATTTAAAGTATACCGGTACTGCATATCAGTTCTACTTTCTTAGCATAGAGCTTTAATAGTTTTTATGCAAGTCCTATAATTTGCAAGCCGATAAGCATCTCATGGACATACATGTAATTAATTTGTATAGGTAGTGCATCGAAATCTATTTAACCTATGTACTAAAATGTCCTTAAGTAAATCTAGTAGTTTCGTTGTTGCCTTTTTAGAAATACATTAATTCAAATACTGCATATCAGTTCTACTACATTTAAAATACATTTTTATGCAAATCCTATAATTTACAGGCCGGTTTAAATAAACAACAAATGAACATGTTGTCTATAACACACTCTAAGAAAACAGTTGTCACAACGGGTGTTCTGAAATACATTATACTATAGGGCTTTCAGAATTTATAATGTTTTATCCAAAACTTTTATCCAAAAAATAGGTAATTTGCATTTACACTGTACCTTTTTAGATCTCAAAATATTATTTGGTAAGTTGGAATACCGTTATATGAATTCTGAAAAACTCTAAATGGCATTTCAGAACACCATTTGTGACAACTTTTTTCATAGAGTATAAAGTAGGCTATAAACTATTCATTTTGATGGTCATTACATACATTACATACAAAGGTCACCAACAAGCAATTTGTATATTCAGATAATAACTACACTGTATAATTGTCCTCACGAACTATGTTTGATATACGAGCGCTTGTATAATTCAGTGTAACTTTTCAGATCTCCCCTGGATGGCTTCATTGATTGTTAAGTGCAAACACGTTCTCTGGAAATGAGTTAAGCATTGAAGCCATCATCCTCTCCTTTCCAGACATTGACTTTTTTTCTGCCCTCCTGGCCTCGTTCAATCAATAAACCATAATAGAATTAAACGGACATTTCGCTATCGCCGTAATATCGTGTTAATCTCTATCGAAAACTCATCAGCATTTTACTTTTAAAGGTTACTTCCAACTGGAAATTCAATCAGAAAACGCGTATGCATGCATGCTGCTCTTAAGCCCTTGGATTTTCCTACGAAAGTATAACGCGCATTTATCTCATGAATCACAAAATGTCATATGCGACGCTTTTAATTCAGCAGGGGCTTTTCTTTGCAACGAGTGACTGCATACGATTTAGGCCGAAAAATTGACTCAATTAAGGCAACAAAACCAGATGATTCGAAATGTTGTTTGCATGGCCATCGTTCATGTAAAAAGCAGTTTATGCCGGGGATGAGATTTTAAATAATAGAGAAGAAATGATGGAGGGTAAACAAATTCGGGCTTAATAAATTTATTATAATTTCAATTAATAACATTATAGCTTATATAGTTTGTATAAATATATTTATAGTAAAGAGGTAACGCTATTTTGATGTTTCGAAGTGCCTGTACTTTCAAACTTTTAAGTATGACTGCATCTTTTAAGATCTCAAAGATATATACAAAAAAATAGTATAGTTTTAGAGGACCTTCTAGCGAATTTTAGCTTAAAAAACTGGTAAAGTGCTAACAAAACATTTCAACATGATTTTAAATATATAAATTTACGCCCTTCTTTCAGTTCAATTTTAGGTCTTTAGTTTTCAAATTAGCAAAACATTATCCATAAATTTAGAATGTAAATTTTCGACCAAGATATATATATATATTATACTTCATTTGTGATCTTTGCAATTTTATTAATTAGATAATTTCTATATAATGAAGATGTCATGAGCTCTATATGCTGAAGGCATATTTGATCTTTGGGACCTTATTGTTGAAAGTGCTGTTGGACATTTCTTTTAAACAAAAAATTCTATTTAAGTTTAATTAAATGTAAGTTAATTTAACCATATATATATATATATATATATATAGAATATCCTCACGTTACCAAAACTTATACCAAAATGATACCAGGTTATGGTGTGAGAAGATAAGACCATTCATATAAGCCAAACAGCTCAATGGGCTCATATGTGTGACCAACCTTAACTAAATGCTAGGCTTAAGTCAACCAAGCAGAAGTGGCCTTAACACGTTGAAGAAGTATAATCTCTCAGCTTCACTTTTCAGTAAGATATCTATTAACGTCGATTAAACGTGTTACCGATAATCCGACTATAACGCGAGGTTAAATTAAGCAGTTTTTGGCAACTCGAGGATATTCTATTTCTTAAATTGCATGAATGCATGAGTTTAAATTAACTTGATCGTTTGATTAATCTTAAATTTATAATGTTTGGTATAAAAGAAATGCTCAGCATGCAGCATTGAAAACAGCAAGGTCCCAAAAATAAACTATATATCTACAGTATATCATTGCATATAGAAATTATTAATATATATTAATGCATATTAATATATATGTATTATATGTATATATACTCGTATATACGACTATATATACATGTACAGTGCATTAGTATGTTTACATGTATTCAATATTTTATTAAATCTTTTGCAAATTTCTCGCAAATGGTGCATATCACGATATGCATATGAATGACCAAAGATTTTCCTAAAATTGATTAGATAAGAATATTATATCCTTATTATATAACACTGTGCATATTTGCATTCACAGAAGATGCAGAAAACTTCTTATAGGCTTAAAACAGACATTATAGAAAAATGGACCTTCTACCATATGGGATTCTCCGGCTTATATAAGTACACATCATCTAACATTAAATCGTTATTAAAAATAACGAAAGACTTAATAATTGTTGACCAATCGAACAAAATAGCAACTTATCCCATATTACAGTTATCACAAAAAATATAACGTAAAAACTATAATACAAATTTAATAAACATGAACATTCCTTAACACATAAAGCAACGCTATAAGGGCCTTTTGTATACGCTATATCAAATCCTTGCATGTAATCTCCATGCGAATCCAAAGGACCTAAGCAGAGAAAATATTTCGATACACATGTATATATTGCTTGTTTATATGCACCTACAATTTTAAATGTATTCAGTGTATACGTCAACATATTTATTTACATTAGGTTGATTTTTCAATCAAAAATTAAGGTCTCCTCTATTTTACTCATGTCGCTGATCTGTTGATAATATTACGTCTTTAAACGTGCAAATTTGGGGAAAAAATTATCAAGACCATGTGCATAACAACTAAACAAGTATCGCATAAATCTGGTATTACTTTTTCGCAAAAAGGTTATAAGGGAAACGGATCGATGCATATAGATTTTTCAGAAAAAACCCGAATCGATAATTGTTTACCGGATGCTCGACAAGCTATACCTCAACGCAAAAGACACTCATAATTATTCTTAAATAACCCACCCCAAAACCGTATAGCAATAATAAGCAGGATTTCACCCCCAAAGATACACCGAAATACGAGAACGAATTGTATATAAAACGGTTTTCACCTACCCAACGGACGGTCCCAAAACAGGGCTTGCAAACGAGGGCCTAAATCAGATATGTCCAGAGCAAGGACACAGAATTTCGGTATATATAGAATGCGCAACTAAGAGAGAACGGTACAATGTGGAGTATAAGCTTACCATTATCGGATGTTGGGTTCATGATGCTGGAATGCGCTTGAGGTCTGCCTCTGGCCAGTCAGTCGCCTTGGGGCACGCCAAATGGTAACTGGAGCAGCGCGACAGGGACGCGTGCAGGCTGATTTGACTCTGACGAGATCAAAAATACGGAGCAACTTGCTAAATTATGTTAGCAAGTATTTCAACAGTTGGCGGAGCTACCATTGTGCATCAAGATCAAGGGGTAGGGGGCGTGGCGAACACGTGCCGAAGATCTAAGGGCACACATGGCGGAGGAGGAGTGCATAGGGGACAATGCCTGCCTCGTGGATCGATACTGCATGCGAGCCATGCATTAGCCACTTGCGTTTTGGAAACCGTGCCATACACGACTACACCAATCACCTAGCCGCCTATACGTATAGGGTGATGCGAAAGTCATGCACAGGCTCTTATTCTGGCCCTAATTAATGCATTCATCCTGTTATTAACAAATATTTTACAAGTTTTATAGATTTCAATAAAAGACAAACGAACCTTTCTAGCATCAACAATGTACGGTTTTGAATGCTTGTGAATTTTATTTGTCTAAAAATAAACGAGGGATTTTATTTAAATACTAGCACAGCTAGTTCATTGTGCAAGATAATGCTGATAATGCTTTAAGAATAAAATGAAATACTTGTATATATGGGCCTGTAAGAATGTTGTAGGAGTGATTTTGAAAGGGGGAAATTTCGATCGAAAGCATGATTTAGCCTAACGTTGATGGTTTACAATGAATAATTATTATGAATAATTACGATGTTCATTAGTAAAATTACAAAATAAATTAAAAAAATGTAGAAATTCCAATGAAGTGGCTTATCTTAATGAGAACAAAAAGTGCAGCCCGTAACTTTTTTAAAAAAAACTAATTTCCTCGTGTTTTAATACAATTAAATAACATTAAACAAAAGTCAAAATTTTTTTCATACATATATTTTCCTATTGATTTATTTAAAATATATTATCCCATGTTTATTTAGGTTCTTCAGGATGATGGGAATAGAAAATGATGTTAGCAAAATTGCAATTTGATATTTAATAACACCTATAGTCTGAAGGCTATATATATACTACACATAAGAACAACTCATCTACAAGATTTTAAATTAAACAATATATGAAGCTTTTAGTTTGTTTAATATTTTTTGTAGATTTTGATTGCTATATAAATCTTTTGGTATAATATGCTAAAAAAAAGCATGCACTAGTCATAGATATAATCCTTAAAACCTAACTGAGATCAGCATTGATTCCATGTCTTTCAGATATTGATCTTCGGCTACCTTCGAAATCTTAGGGATGCTGTATTTACGTAATTGCTTATATAGGTTACACATACGTTCGTATATGTCAGTTTTGCCTTGTGTATCCTATTTGTGTCTACGTGTTGGGTATACATGCATAATGCCGAATTGTATCGAATCCACGCATAATATTAATAACTAATTCGTTCAGAAAATTACAGATTTATGTTCAATTTTAAATTCTTCCATCTCTGCTTGCATGTGCACACAATTCAATTCTAAACTTTCTGATATCTTAGGTACATTGTTTTGCTGTTTGAAGATAATAATTGTTTAGGCGATTTGTAACATCCATATCGGCCTTATACTGAACATGTATACGTATATACAATATAAAAATATGACAAAATTGAACATGTTCTTAAAAATTATATTAACTGCAAACCTCAATTAGCTTACGTGGATTAAACAATCAGTCGAGAAAAAGTGTGCTTTTTTTAAATTTTCAATTATCCCGTTTAATTGTATAAAATAATGGTCAATTAATTCATTCTACGTATGGCATTATAGGTCCTACAGATGAAGGCAGTTACGTATGAAGATTAATTATCGGTATAAAGCCAGAAAGAGTGTTGAAAAATCACTTTAAGAGGGTCGCATGCCAGAATAAGGCTTTTTTTCTAAATTATTTTTTAATTTAATTTTGAAAACTGCTATTACAAATGAAATGTATGAGGACCTAGATTAAATATTCTATTATTTGTTTGAATTTTTCGTTTATGTATATGCATATTTCATTTCATGGAAATATATCTGAAAAGTTTATAATTATAGAGGGTCTGGTAATTATAAGCTTTACAGACATATTTCCATGAAATGGAATATAGATATATATAAACAAAAAAATTAAACAAATAATAGAATATTTATGCTAGGTCCTCGTACATTCCATTTGTTCCTAACAGTTTCCAAAATTAAATAAAAAAATTATTTAGAAAAAAAAGGCTTATTCTGGTATGCAAACCCTATTAACACAAAATGACCGTCAGAAATATCACTAGAGTTTAGAAACTATTCAAGGATAATTTTAAACACTTTAGTTTTTGAATAGCTCGTCTCTCAGGGATCAGCACAATTTTCTCCGGTCAAGCCAGCATAATACCTCTCAGATCAGGCGTGACGTCACTGTCATCAGACGCTCGTCATTGGCTCACTGCGACACGACCTGGTACTAATACGACGTGCCATTGGGTGACCGACTATCTTGACTCTGGGCTCGGCGGGGTAGCGAACCCCCGAATTGACTCGCAATTAAACCCACTGAGGCTGATAGTGACTGCGAGTGACACGTGCCGGTGGGGGGTCGAAAGGCGAGGGTGGGGGGTGGGGGAGCTGATGCACTTCTCGGAGGCATCATCCTCTGCTGGACTAATTGAGAACGACGCGTAAATTGCATTTGCTCCAAAACGAGGGGGATTTGTTGTGGGCTTAAATCCAGATTATAAAGCACACGAAATTACTGCTACACAACGAATCCTCCACATCACGTGCTTATTCACCGATGCAATGCAGTCCCAGGTAGATGAGATAATAGTTAACTAAAACAGATTTAGGTGAAATGTTTTCAATGAGAACATTTCAAAAACAGCAACGATCGCCTTGATAGCAGGCAATCACTGCTAGCATCCTTGCTATGTTGGAGAAACCCCTTTTCGCTGACCCGAAAGTTGTGTGTTCGGAAATTTAGAAAATATTGTGTGCAATATATCATAGGATCAGAGTAGACGCATGGTAAAATATATTACTGTATATGTATAAGCTGATTGGTTAGGATGGTTATAACCATCCTAACCCAAACAGCCCTATATATAGGGCTGTTTAGGATACTGTATATTCCGGCAATGTAATGTTGCACCTCATAAAAATATCATATCTTGAATCGAATTGAATTGAAATTGCTTGCTCACGTTAATAACCTTATCCACGATAAGATAAGTTTTCGATAAATTTGACGGAGGCTTGAGTGGGTTGGTCGAGCTTGTGATAATCTGTATTGAGGCGCGCCAATGATTATGTTTTAACGGCGCTTCATGCTTATTGCCTTAAATTTAACATGTGGTTGGCAGACATGTTGTGTCGGTCAAACAGGAAATTGGCTCCTCTCAGCCTCCGTATCTACCAACTTAGACGAATGGGGATAAAAAAGCGCTAAAATTAATTAGTGGGCTAACGTGAGCGCCCCTATTGCAGTAGTATTTTTTTAATGATGACTTTAGGGAAAAGAATAAGGAAATAGGAATTAGAAAAGAAAAATAGCACATTTTTGAACGAAAAATTAATCTACAAAGTTAGTCATAACTCTTATTTATCGAATTTCTAAGCATTCTATAACACAATTCGAATTATGAATGCAGGAAAAACTTTTTCAAACTTTTTCAAACTGTACTTCAGTTAACCTAATGGAGTGAAACCATTTGGTAAATTAAAGACTGGTTTTCTCACTGTCATTCAAAGCACTATACGTCATACTAATTTCAACGTTTGGCATCTTTTTTGAACAACTAAAAACGTCGCCTGGATGTATTAATGTGGCGGAGTGCTCGTCTGGCTGCAAAAGGGCATTAATATATATGGTACGAAAAGAGTATAGAGGTTGCAGCCAATTTAATCATTGGGAATTCTAGCTGCATTGGTTTTGTCGGCTTATAGCTGTTAGGCTACTCCCCATTATAATGTCCCATTTTATATCTCAACCAAGGAATGATCCCCATTGAATCCCGTACGTTATTGCCCATCAAACTCGTAAGTAATTTAAATTCAAATTGAGATGTATAATGCCACGACTAAATCACCTGCTTTTGATGAGTGCTGCTATATGAATTCCAATAGGGTTAACAGCGGGAGTTTAGGCAAGACTGACGATATCAGACCTGCAAGCATCAGTGCCATAGACTTTATATTACACGATGAAAATGACAGGATGAAGGGGGTTACATTCAAGAGTTCAGGCAACCAATTTGCAACCCGCGGTGACACGTTATGCTTCACTAGCAGCACCATGCGCTTCATCGTTATTGCCAGTCAATGTTGACTGCCAACGTACACGAAATTATAACGCATACAGCACACGTTCACCCTTCAATATCAGCAGACCACCAAAGAGACAACTCAAAATTTTAAAACGAGGAAGGGGGGAAAACTTTTCAACAGTGATGGTGGAAAGTTGGATATATGGTGATTAAAATTCAAACAACATCGGTTACGTATAAACTTTGTTTCAGAAATACATATATTCCTGGTTTAAATAAGAAGGGGTGTTCAACCTTTTTTAGCCAATGGCCACAGGTCATTACTAAAATTATACAGCGAACCAACACCCCCCTCTCATCCCATTCCATCTCATTCCAAAATCAGGAAATTTCATTATTAATTTTTAAATTATCCAGTTTTAGATCCAGTTAAGTTATCAGTTATAAAATTAGGAGTATCTTTTTTTTCAATCTCTTTGTAATGTATATAAGCAATTAAAATGATTTTAAGGGGTAACATATCCTTGAGCCGAACATGACCCACAGACCAGAATCGAACACTTCTGGTTTAACCACTCGAATATGTGTTATTTTGCGAATTTTAGCATAATTACAACAAAAAATCAGTTGAATGTACAACTATTTAGCATTGTAGATGACATTTTAAACTACAATATTTAAGGCGGTAAAATTACTTCTATGTTATAATTGATGTTGCTTAATGAGCATGTCCATACATTGTATATTTGAAAATTAAAAAAGAATTCATGTTTTTTCATCTCTTTGTACAAAAAATAATAAAATTGCCCCTGATAAACTATTCTGTTAAAAATGTGTCAATGTCCTGTAATTATTTTGTCATAATACAAAGCATGTTGCTATACCCTAAAATGTTGTATATATAGTTTTGAGAATTCTTACCCACATATTTCCGAACTTTTTGAGATGTTAACTGCAGTTGCCTTCGCAGTATTTTAATATTAATGGTCTTTGTTTTACCTTCAAGTTTATACACTATTTCTTGTTCAATTCTCCATGGATTTTGTGTTGAATAATGTTTAAAAACAGCGTTACATGCCCTTTCGGAAGGTCTCCTCTTTTTACTCTCCAATTACCTTTCTCATGTCTGAACCAATAAAGCATAAAACCCATATTTTCAGAAAAAGATTTTTACTTTTACATACATCTATATCCTCTGTCTGGTTGGCATTCAATTGTGTATATTGTAGGCCTTGTATACCTATCTTACATATAAGCTCTCGAATGAATATACACGCAGAATGGTATACAAAAATGCTTCCATTCGAAATTTTTTTCTCCAAAGATTCGCAACATCTATAAGCTGGATGTAGTTTTGTTCACTATAACGTTATCTTTTCTTGTCATCTCGTAAATTAAATAGAAGAATAAATCTAAAATACGCAGCACATAACTTATACCGTAAAACCATCTGCTTGGAAACCTTTTCTGTCATGGAATATTTCAATATAGAGCTACTTTATACATTTGCTCGAGAGCAACTATACAAAAGGAAAGAGTTTTCAAAACCTGCTATACTCGGATTTGCAGTAAATCAAGACTACATACACAATTGGCTTACGTGTTTACTAATACATGTGAACTATTTGGTCAATGTATTCCATACAGGTGCCACACAGTCTGCTTTCAAACGTTCTTAAAATTGAAGAGATTTAGGCAATTGAAAATATGACAAAATTGCCATCAATAGAAGTAAACTTGAAAGCATGAGTTAAAATTAATAAAAACATCTGAATGATTCTATTGTAAAAATATATGATCGCATTAATTGCTGTCGACAATGTGTTGAAAGAATTTGATATTCTAGATGAATTAACTTAATAATGAATTTAATTAACATTAATCACCGAATGAAACGTTGTATTAATAGCTAATTGTTAAAAAGTCAAACATGCGTTGATTAAAACATGAATATAGTATTTGAATTGCAATGAAAAATAAAAGTAATTAAGTAACTATTGCTCATTTATAACTTTCACAGAGAAATAGATGTTTCGGATGGAATTATTTTCATTTTAAAAATCTTGTTTAACGCATATGCTATTCACCACGTTTACGAATTCTAATATTTCTTGCATATTCATGTTATTGGTAAAGCCTGGTAACGTTTTGTCATCAGTCTTGCATGAAGATGACGTCAAAACGATCACTAATGATCCCTTAAGCAGACCTTAAGATTGGTTACACATAACGTTTGGTCTTCAGTGATTGTTTTGTCGTCATAATCATGCAAGACTGTCGACAAAACGTTACATGTAGACCAGGCTATGTAGGAATTTTATGTTCATTTTGAAATTTTGCTTTATTGCAAAATATACGAATTAAATCCCCTTTATTTTCGCCCGTATTTGGACACAACTCGTCCAACACAACACGGCAAACCAGAATTAAGAGCATCCAGTCCGCTCTGAGCTTCCGTAAATGTGTCTGAATTTGATTGGGTATAGCTACTATGAGTATATATGGCAACACCAAATAAACATTCGTCGAACCATTGAGGAATAATTTCCATAAGCTTATAACTTAAACTCATGCCATGACTAAACACATTAATGGCCCGTTTTACCAACGAAAGTTAAACTTAACCTCTGGTTAAACTGCAGTTGACCACAGTTTGACCTCCGATTCGGTTTTACCAACATAGGTCAGTTGGTAAAACCCATACAACTGACGGGGAGGTCAAACTGTGGTCAAAGTTTGACTACAGGTTACTTGACCACAGATTTTACCAGCGTTGGTAAAACCGGCCATAAGGGTAAAAACAGCATAGAGCATCGAATAGCATGGAGCATGGGATTGCCTTGAACTGCAGCGTTTCGATTGGGCAATCGGGAATCCCCGCCATCGGTAAACCAATCGAAACGCTGCATTTCAAGGCAATGCCATGTTCAATGCTATTCCATGCTCTACACTGTCTTTACCCTTACTCTTTTTTCCCCTAATATTTTGTCGACCTTTTAATATACTGTATATAAAACCTAAAATCGTCGTCTCTTCGATTTTTGATTTCGTTAAATATTCTACAAATATTATAAGCAAGTTGAAATATCAGTTGCCTTTAAAATCCTAAGCAGTAATGATTACAAGTAATGCTACAGTCAAACCACTCGACAGCCTGCAACTCATGTAAAACGAGAACACGAAAAAGTTTCACTTGGTACGACTAGAATTCTTTGACATTTCACTTATTTTACCATTATTGCCACGTTCCCTCGTACATTCCTCTTCAAAAAAAGAGGCTCCTTAAAAAAAAACATAATTTCGGCAAAAGCACGATAAGGTTGCAGCATCTAGAAAAAAAGCAGCCTTATGTAATAGGCTTCTAGACGCTTTCGAGTCCACAGTTCCCCACACTGGGCAAATAGGTAGTGACAAGAGCGAGTTTATGGAAATCAAATAAGTGCGTGGAAATGCGCGTTTTAAATTGGATGCAGGTCACGCTTGGGGAGCAACTTTTAGGTTCCTCTTTCGCTATGTTGTTGCTACTTCACTTGAATCAATCGAATTGGAAGGAGACAGAACGAGGCGCAAGAACATTACGCCAAGACCTGAAAATTACAGCAAACCAGCTTTTTCCATCCCTGCACATACATATATATATACATGAATAAACAAGCTAAAGGCCGCTCTGAATGTTAGAGAGAGAAAGAGCATTTCTATCTCTCTCTCTTCCACACGTGGTTAATGGGCAATCATAAACCTGATGCGATTAGATCGGCAGCCGATTGGACGAAGTGGCATTCGCTGATCCCCAGTTCCCATTGACAGGGTTGTTTCTGTCTGCCAAAATGCTAGGCGGAGGAGAGGCAACAAGAAAATAATTCCGCGCTATAATGGTCCAATTCAATTAGGCAGCCTTGAGGGACTACTGATTAAACGAGTCACTCGTTATGATGCTGTTTTCAATCTAATTGCGACGCTTGATAAGCTTCGTTGTGCTTCCATCCACGATTTATTATGGGCTGCTGCAAACGCGTTTGCATGGCATTACGGGGCGTTAGGACATGCACGAAAAGCGCTTTTTGAGCGCTTCGCAGCTGGGTCGTGACCTTTAAGTTCACCAATGAACGCGCAAAAGCAGGCGTTATTAAAGGGAACATGCACATCTAAACAGATTCCAAGTTTTGAGGCGAGCATCCTGCAAACTGACATTTGAGACCTTTATGCAAGATATATACCCATTAAGCCCCCATACCTCACCTTAGTCCTAGTGTGGCCTGGGGCTTAGAATGTTAGGATGTGGTGTTATAATGGCAACTTTGTAGCGTATGGTATGTGCATGCACGAGGCGACTATGCAAATTAATAGGATCGTGTCGTGCACCACATACACACCACATGCACACCATCTAGGTGGATACCCTGCCTATATTGGAAATATTGCAATGCTTTAGATACATGTATGGAATATATTTTCATAATAATGAAATTGTGCGAAAAAATTCCGGAAATACATGTATAGTAGCTCAATCCTTTTTGTAAACCACTTTCCTCCTTAATTTCAGAATGAAATGTCTTATGCGCGATATGAGCATAATACATGTATAATGCACAACTAATTAAACGAAATAGGCAATAATTATATTAATTTTCATTAATAAAAAAAAATCACTGAATATTTGGTATGCCCACATGAAAATGTATTATGATTTTTTAAATGTATAGATTTATAAAAACGGCTCATTTTTAGGGAAAACAAATAAAATTTAGCAAAAAGTAGCATATTTTATTTTTCCATTTTGTTACATTCTATACGATGATCGATTTTTTGTCGTATACATTTAGTATTTCATATCCACGAATGATTCGTTTAAATATTTAGTAAAATACTGCTTCGAAGATATTTTTCTATAGATTAAATTACATTTCTAGCTTACACTTTATAACTTGCATTCAAGTTTTATCATTGTAATTTTTTTTACAATGAATGGAAAAGCTTAGGCATAAAATACATACAGAAGACTTCCCTGCCATTTAGTGTAGACATTACCTACTTGTGTTAAAAATGGAAGATGATTATAGAAAGGCAAATTGTACGTCTGCATGGCATAAATTTTATTAAAACGTCAATACAGTGAATTCAGGAGAATATAAAATGGCATTAAAAGAAACTAAAAACTCAATCTCGATGTAGCAATCTCAACTTATAAAACTTTGTGCAAGTTCTTTTGGATTTTTATGTTCGAGTCATACAGAAGGCTTATATCGTCTTATACGCATCAACTTAGGCAAATAATGAATTCCTAACGAATTCAAGTTATAAAATATTCGTATGTAAAACTCCAGGAAGATAGATGAAATTTTAAACCTCATCTTAGCATTCAAGTATTATTCTATACCAAATGTACTGATTTAGACATAAATAGTACATGTACATTGTTTTGGGGCTAAAAGCAGTTTTGATGTGAATAATTTATTCTTTTTTTTTAATTTGACAGATAACATATTCTGTGTTTTTAGAAAGAATATGTATTTTTTGGAAATATGCCTTGTTTGTAACATAAAAAGTTTAGGGAACGTCATGGTGAATAACATTGTTGCATTTAAAAGACAATCCGTATTTGCAGTACTCATCATCGGACTGGTAATTCACTGATTTCCACGGCTAGACACTTCACAGAACATAATGAAAGAGTAGGCTGTCCTTGTCTGTGAATAATAACCCCATTATTGAATTACTAGCAGCAGTTCGGTCGAGTGGCTTTCGATGAAGGTGCATTGTAAAATTGATTTAATGGCAAATTAATGAACTGCAATAATTAAATCAATACACTGAATTAAGGGATCGAAAAAGCAAGTATTACGAGTTATTCCAGATGGAATATATTTCGTTTCCAAAAACCTGTCCATCAAATTCCTAAATTTTATAGCGTGCTCTTTCATGTTTCCCTATTCAAAAAGTCAAGCTTAAAACTCAATAAAGAGATTATTATTAATCAAAAGTTTATATTAACTTTCCTTTGCATTATATAGATTTTTTTCTACAGTAATCTACAATACTGGATAATACATAATAGCAATAATAATTATAAAATGTAGTGAATAACAATATGGCATAGAAATTGTAATTCAATTTAAGACTAAAACAGGCCCGTGTCTCTATGTATATTAAATTCAACGAAAAGATAACATAATACTGCTATTTGGAAAAGTCGATTTGAGAAAGAAAAGTTTCCAACCAATTTCCCATTAAGGACTGATTTACAGTTCTGGCACGGTTTAATATTATACGCAGAAAAGTTTTTTTGAAGAAAAAAAAAGTTTTTAGTCCTTCCTATAATACTTGATCCTTCTTTCGCTTAGTTCCTTAATTTTCATAAAATGTGAATGCATTTCACGAATGTTGCGATAAAAATATAGACATGTATCACAGCTAGCGTTTTACAGTTGCCATAAACTTGGCGTTGTTAGAACTCAAAATGATGGTTTCACTCAAACCCCTTAAATGTGAACTTGATGCAAATGATGCGCGCTTATTTCTCTACTGCTGCCATGTGCGATGCTTTTCTGAGATTATCCCTTGGTGTTAATTTGGCTAATAGCTCCTCTACGTCCTCCAATAGACGAGCCTTTCTGCCATGTACTGCAACCATGTTCCCATCAACCGAAATGAAGCAAGGATAAACCACCAAAAAGAAGCGAGACGCTCAAAAGATGCTCGTCCAATGGCATATTACTCACTATAGCGAGCAATTCTCATTTCACCCCTCTCGCCTCCCCCCTTTTTCTCATATTTTATATTGTAATATCAAAATCAGACGTAAGAGACAGGCTAATGAGCCCATAGAATATCCCATAAAAAGCAACGACAACGAAGTGCGCATCTACTAAAGGCCAAATGGTTAGTAATTTAAGTAATCTCTGGAAAATAGGGCGTGAAAGACCCTAGAAGTGGATAGAAAAATGCATTGAGTGATAAGAGTAGATTTGAGCATTGACTAATACATTCAGAGCAAAAACTTTCCAACATAATTGTCTTCTTTCGTATTGCAAAAATAGTTGGGTATGCATGCATGTACAGTATCTATAATGTACAGTGTCCATATCAGTTTAACCTCAAGCTATGATTTGCATTACATGTCTCTGATCAATGTTTGGCAACCACTTTTGTAATGGAATATAAGCCTCTACTGCGAACTAAAACAGAAATAATATACTAAAACTTTTTACTAAAATCGGATGCTGAGGAGATAAATCATTTGAGAACATTTTTATGAAAAATGAACACATGTAATTTCATATTTTAAAACTTAATTACGTGTACATGTACAGATGTATACACATAGAGGAACTTCAGACATTATGGAATACCATTTGCATTTCACATGAACCACAGCCCATATTGTTTAAAAATCAAAACCGAAAACAATTACTGTACATGTTAAGTTTACAGTCAAAAATAATTTTACGAAATTTCATCGCATGGAAACCAAGAAATCGAGCAACGTTTGGCAAAATACATATTTACCAAATAAGCAAGGAATGACAATACAAAAAATCAGTGAAGGATAAACCATAAAACAAAAAGAAAGAATAATTAGTACTATACTGAAATTCTTGTATTATGACAAAAACGAGCATTACATGTTAAAGTCAGTTAAACTGTTAGTATTTGGGTGTAAATATCACTTCTAATAATGAATTAACTGTATTGAAAACTAACCTCCAAATATTTTCAATTTTTGTTTAGTCAACTCGCTTAGATACCGACATGTGGACGACACGTTTTGTGAAGCACTGTGAGACCGTTCTTAAGTAGCTTATATATGATATTGAAATTTGTTGGCAGCACTTTACCAACGAGAAACATATAGTGTACATGTTGTACATTGTATGTATTCCATAATACCCGAAGTTACTCTATGTAACTTAATGCATTTCTCAATTGCATACACAGAAAATACTTTACACTAATTAATGCGTTTGCAAGAATGATAATGCAACGTGAAAAATAAATGCATTTTCGTCGCCATCGTTATGCAAATTACATTAATTCTTTTATAATCTTCTATAATTTACATACACATTAGCGCATCGTTCTAATCTCGAAGGTCATCACGAACGTTTTAAATGGACTAAGTAAAATCGCGTTAACTACATGTAATTCAAAATCATTCTTTGCTCTCACGTCTTCTTTGTAAAACCATAGCATAAATATTGGGGCTTACAATCGCTTTTATTGCTTTTGGTGCGCAGGATTTTGGATACATCATTGCCAAAGCATTTTTTGTGATTTGTGGAAAAAATAAATCCTCCACGACATGAATGAGTTCTATGTGATCTGTGTTCCAAGTTATTTTGAAAACTGCAATGGATACATTAAATTTGTATTTGTGTACTTTTAAACACGAGTTTCGTATATAAAAAATTATTAATTTAAAGACATTCAAGAGATAATTTTATTCTTTACAATCAAAAGAGCTGATTTTTCATTTCGATTATTTTATAAATAACGACTTTATACGACATAATTTTCATTATGCCTTCAATTCCATCAACTTGAAGAATTTCCGCGAATTATTGATTATATAGTCAAGGGCCATTAAACGTTGATCAATATTCTGGAAATTTCATTTTATTTCCCGCATAATGCGTCGTCGTTTATTTAGTTTAGGTTCATGAATATGTAAAGCTCAATTTCGTTTACGCAGCGTGTTGAGGTTTTAGCGCAATCTTTACTTTTCAATTACGGAATTATACCATTAAATATTATTAAATGCTCTTTCCTGTCATGCTCGGAAATCACCCAAACGAAATTGATTGCCAATTCATTATTTGCAAGTCATCAACACTTCCCTCCATTAAGCGAGGGGCAACATGGAGGGGATGGGGATAAAAGTATAGGGTAGGATAGAAGGGGCAGAACCAACGCATACTATAGCATGGGCAAAAGTTTAGAATGGAAAAAAACGACCAGATTTTATATTCGCATAACAATTCCCAAATTCATAAAGGTTTTAAATGGTATATCTTTGAAGTATTGCACCCAATGGCGAATTTTATTTACATGTTGGTTTTTAGATAACATGGACAATGCAAATCAATGCTTTAAAACATTTGATCAGCTGTTATACAGTGTACATGCACATGTATTTAACTTGTTAAAGGTATAACATGAAAACAAATACAGATTTGACAGCAATTAAAAATATTGTAATTCAAAATCATAAAAAGCCAGTAATTTGCAATAATCAACAATCATTGTTAGCTAATCAGAAAATCACCGAACATTTATAATGTATGTATATCATATATAGTAAAGCTGGAATTATTTGGTGCAAAATACTTTTTTTCCGCATCATATACTGCTGCACTTGTAAAATTTAAACAGAATATGGTCTTTTGGGGGCACACTGTACCTAAAGCCTTTAAATAAAGATCAAAACTATAATGCAGTGAAACCTGTCAGATTGAACATCTTTATAAGGTGAACACCTCCCTAACTTGAACACTTTTGGCTGGTCCCAGACAGCTTCCATAGAAATAACTTTACGACAGACCTCTATACAATGAACACTTGTATACTTTGTACATTGAACACTTTTTTAGTCCCCAGGATGGGTCTAACCTCTCTACATAATACACTTGACTAATGAGTTCCCAATTAAGCCCCTAGAAAGCGCTCTACAACAATCAGGGGAAATTCCCTTATTTAGTCTGTAGTTATTTAGGGTACCAGTTTTTAACCAATTGCAAATCATAGTACATGTGTAAATGTACATTTGTATCAAAAACGAAGCTACATAGGATTGACATTGGATAGAATATAATATATTGTATTTGCATTTGATAAATTATGCCAAAAACAATAAGAAAAGGCTATTTCCCTCCCAAATCATTGGTTCAATTTACGTGTACAATTCCCCACACCTAACCTGACCTATCGTAACCAGCTATCATAAATCGACCAAATTGGGTGCAAAATCTAGAATATTTCTTTAAAAACCTAAAATAATGATTTATGTACATGTACATACACTGAAAGGATTGTGTGTATAATGTTAAACATGTGTATTCAATTGTATACATGTACATATAAACATAGTTCATTGGATATTGTCTTTTAATAGAAAACCTCCATACAATGAACACCTGTCTAATGTGAACACTTTTGCCTGTTCCCATGGGTGTTCAATGTAGACAGGTTTCACTGTAATATAATAAAACTAACTTTTATTTCTATTTGTCCTCAAAATTTCATGAATTGCACAGTATACCTAAAATGTTATATACATGTAATGCATGTATATTATATGTATTTTAAAAATGTCCAAGTTGTAATTGTTTATACCGACATAACCGACATTATACAGACTTAAATAAGTACAATCATTTTTAATCAAAAATTGAGATCAACTTTTAAATTTACAAAATTATGTTCTAAAATGTCTGTACAAAAATATTTTGAATATCCATGAACTGATAAACAGATTTCCCAAAACTTGTCATCACCAAAAACTCGACATTTACATGATTGCATTTCCCGTTGAGTTCGTGTACTTTTCCTATTTACATTACATCCACAACTATTAAAACTTTTTTGCACAGCTTTCGTTTGTGGGTTGAAAGATAACATTTTTAGGAAACGATTTCCTATATAAAAAAATTAATGTATCGGTACTTGGGCAGTATTTGCAGTTGACATTAAAACTACTGAACCCAGTTTGATCGTCCTTCCAATTGATAAATTCGCACTCATCCCCAATTGCCCCCTAATTTTTCGCGTCTGAACACATGACAGGTGGCGGGCTCATCTGTTTAAGGGATGTACAATGGTAAAATGGAGGGGGTGCTCGAAAGGTGCCCTCGCGGGAGGCAAAAGGCCCCTCGCTAAATCCTGTTCACGCCTCTGATGCTGGTTCCAAAGAGAGCAATGATGAAATGAAGGATGAGGGATGGGAGGAAGACTAAAAGAGGCTTCGTAAACCACTAATCTCGGCTTTCCTGACTTTTATGTGCAACGCAGCATCTACATTATAGGGCATCAAATAAAATAGAAAGCTTAGTGACTAAATCTGGCCACCAATAAGACTACAGCCCATGTTATGCGTCCGAAGAAAGTTGAAAAGTTTATGCGCTCGGGGCTTAAGGGCACCTCTCTCCCTCGCGTTATGGGAGGCATAACTGCATTCGCTGATTAAATCACTCTGCATAACGTACGTGTACAAATCAATATCAGATGTCAGCCTACAACTGTCCTCGGTCCCAGGAGGCGAGGGCTTAGGATAATTTTATAAAATGGTCATGGAGATGGTTCTATCCATTAATTTTACGTTAAAAACTCATGCCCATCTTTGGCGAATTCAATGCAGGTTCGATCGCGATATTGTACCATGCACTTTATCGTATACAACTGTTGTGGAATTGATACGCCCCTGGCCACGCTAGGCAGGAAACGCGCGTTTGGTTAGCCTTAAACAGGGCATCGAATTTAATTTAAATTCAAAAATTATAAAATTTGCACATTAATATCTCGTGCGAAAATTCTTTTTTAATTAAGCCCCAGGCCACACTAGGCTGGAAACGCGCGTTTGGCTAGCCTCAAACAAGGCTTTTAATTATAAAAGAATTTTCGCACGCGATATTAATGTGCACATTTTATAATTCTAGAATTTTAAATAAATTCGATGCCCTGTTTGAGGCTAGCCAAACGCGCGTTTTCAGTCTAGTGTGGCCTGGGGCTAAAAGTCTTGTTTGAGGCTAGATAAAAGCGCGTTTCCAACCTAGTGTGGCCTGGGGCTACAGATCTCTTATCCTATAAATTGGATTTTAGCACTGCAGATGTTTAGCCAAAGGTGAAGATGTAGTAGCCTCTCGTTATAACAAACCACTCTATATAACGAACGGTTCTGCTGGTCCCTTTACTATCCCACAATACAAAATGCTGTTTATAGCGAACAGCAATTCGATTTCGTAGGACAAGGACAAAAAACATCCTGTTGTGTCATACGATTCATATTTAAAAGTTCCTATCTTTTAACATTCTATATCGCTTATTTAAGGGGTATTCAAACTAATGCAAACAAAATCCCGCAAGCATCTATAGTGTGTAGACTCTCTCCAGCATTTGGCAACAAATAATTGTATTTCTGGTGTTCAATTGATTAGGGCAAAAACTATTTCACTGCAGCTAGTCGGTAAAAATCCATGAAAGCTGCCTATAGGAGCGAAATAATGTGTAAAACAGCCTCTCGATTTAACGAACGAACGTCTTATCTTCTCTGCGTTCGTTATATCAAAAGCCGACTGTAGGTCGAAACTTTAAGCCTAGTGTAAGTCTACATTGAATGTACAGTATATATATACATGTATCTACCTATACACAAATAAAATAATGCAGGTATTTGCAAATTTCTTCATTATCCTCTAACACCTATTTTGAATCTGACATTATATTTGTTTACAATTTCGAGTATTTTCGCTTACTATAATTCGTAAAAGACTGATGCGGAATTCAGCGTTTGTGTCATATGGTTAAATACATTTAGAAAATATACGAATCACATATACCAGTTAAAACAACATGTTGATATATAGTAGAACACTTGCTTTATCCGGATAATGAAATTTTGTTATACAGCATATTTGATCCCTATGCTAATATACTGTACATGTTGGCCGTTGCAGTGCAATAGCTAACTCACTGTAGGGGGATATCCCTCTCTTTATAACAAAATACGTTATCATCAGTCACGCCTTCCAAGCAGGACCAGCATAAAGCACATCACGTGGTCCTTCAGCATCCCTCGATCTGTGCAAATCAATTAGGGTCGCTTACCGCCAGTTAACCTTTTAGGTCACCATCTTTCAATCATGGCCAAATAGAGGTTAATTAGAGAAGGAACAGGACTGCCTACAGTCGTGCATAAAACAAACGCAAGGGGCTTTTTTCAATGGCCATTCTTCGCTGTAGGGGCGCTAGGGCATAATGGCTATCATTTCATCACCCCTATTGAATAACGCCGGATTATCATAACTTCCCTGCAAAGTCAAATATTCAACTAGATATGGGGCATTTTATAGATGGTGGCATCGTAGAACCGATTAGAAACCCAACACTAGTCGGCATAATGTGAATTTAGAAATTAGCTTCGATTTTTATCGATGGATGTAAATGTGTCATTAGCGAAGACTAGTAAAATCTACGAACCGCAGACAAGTTAATTAAAAGGATAAATTAAATTGTAGTTGAATGAGTCTATGCGAAAATTCTTTCTAAGTTAAAACAAGACAAAACACCTGGAAATGGAAAAATAACGTCGGTATACAAAATCTACTTGCAACTAATTCCTGTTAGCTTAATCGCTTCAACAACTAGCTATTGTTTAAACCAGTAACTAAGTAATGAGCGATTAATTGGGAATGGGTCTACACCTAGCGCCCCTATATGTTGGCAATCATTGCTAGCATCAATGTCATGTGTAATTGCTAAGTAATCCTTATGGAAAAAAGTGATTGTTATTTGATTGCAGACAAATTGTTTGCAAAACGGTAATATTTGTTACATTATAAATACATGTATCATCATTTTGCAAAACAGTGTGCCTTCAATCAATTGGCAATCACTTTTTTCCATAAGGGAATACAGTGAAACCTGATAAAGTGACCACCTCTGCATAGTGACCACTTTTCATAACTTGGTTTTAACTCATTCACGTATGTTTACCTTCATAAAAATTCTCTGCATAGACATGACCACCCGAATACAATGACCGACTATGCCATTTTTTGGGGTGGTGACCTTTAGAAGTTTTTACTATATTTTAACTGGTATTGGACAAAATTAAATTCGTTGGGTGAACCTAATCCAACTATAAATATCAACAATAAATATCAGTAAAAAATAAGCTAATACGGCAATCCTTATATATTAAAGTGCATACGTTTATAGTCTGTTCGTTTGTGAAGCCCCAGCTGATAGGTGGCTTACGAAAC
>JAQGCC010000641.1:0-32698 GCA_034698905.1 Xestoiulus laeticollis
GATCCGTGCCGACTGCGAGGGTGCGCTACTCCCAGGTAGTACGCTATATGAAGGGCTCTTATTCGCAGGTTTCACTGAACCAATTTTTTTGTATTTTTAAATACAACCTTCAAATTGAAAAATGGATGACCATTCTGTACACATGATCAAGCACATGATCAATGAATGACTTCATATGGGTTCTAATCAACTTGATAAGATCAGCAAACATGTGATATTTTGATAAGGATTCTATAAAAAGTATTTATGTTATCCTTTGTTGATGAAATTGAGGCACATTTGTCTAAGAAATCAATTTGTGAGGATCACAATCAGGCACAATGGCGTGCAGCTGGAGACAGATTTCTAGTTTAGCTTTTCTGTTGTTGGTCTGCGTGGCAACAACACTAGCTCAAAGTAAGTGGCCTTATTAAATTATAAACTCTCAAAGATGTTCAGTTTATTTAGTGAGTGTCGAGTGAATTTTTCTACCATAAATCTACAAATTAAGGTTCTTGTGCTGGTCGTTGTGGAGATACTTATGACCCCTCCCTTCCCTGCCAATGCAATACTGCATGTGTTAGTAATGGGGACTGTTGTACTGACTATGACAGTCAATGTGGAAGCAGTGATGGTATGTATAACACCTCACAAACTAAAACAAATTCACCACATTTTTTATATAAGTCTTTTTAAAACTGATTTTCTTGAAGACTCTTGTGTAGGTCGGTGTGGTACTTATGATGCCAGCTTGCCATGTGCGTGTAATGATCAATGCGTGGACTTTGATGATTGCTGCGATGACTATGAGTCTGAATGTGGCTGTAAGTACATTTTTTATAACGTCAATAATCGATAGTTAATATTATTTTGATGGTGATTATAGGACTTGTCTTAAGTGGCCATTATGATAAAAATTGAATGACAAACAATGTTCTCCTGAACATCAAAAAAATCAGAAGAAATTAAATGTTAAACTTTGGCTTATAGTCAGGGTGTGTGAATATATAACTCACAAAATATCTACTAAAGATAAGATATTACACCATTTACAAAAACAAGGTTCAACCTTTTTAAGATAAAATAAGTGACACGTAATGTTCATTTATATAAATGATTGAAGTTCATGATGTCAGCTTTAGAATGGCTATATACAAATATATTGACAAATGTATTTACTGATTACATATCTTTTAATAGGTGTTTGATCATTTATCAGTGTACACACTGCAACAAACTATAATTATAGAATGATTTATTAATTCAGTATCTTATAGAGGGTATTATTAATAAGTACATGTAAGACCTTCTTCACACCAACGTTGATGTAAATGAACTGATGTGGATCAAGAAAACTTTTGCGTGTTATGTTTACACGCAAACGTTTTCTTGATCCACATCAGTTGATCTACATCAACGTTGGGGTGAATCAGGTGTAAGCTAGACAAAAAATTGGACAAAAAGGACAGCTAACGATTACTTTAGAACGATTTTCAACTGGAAAATTTTGTCATTTTCACCAAACCTATAAGTTAAGTTTAATCGGTCTTTAAGAACACTAATCAACTCAAGAATCCCAAATAAAAAAATGTTGTAGGAAAACAGGCTCCAGAAATTGCGAAGAAGCCCAAACCCTAGCTAACTATGAGCTACATGTAAATACTTAATACAAGAAACTTTCATATATTTCAGCTTCCGGGAGCATTACAGATCAAGAAATCGCCGATCTAAGTCAACAAATTTGGGATGCTGATGATGATAAATTGACCGTTAGCTTAAACCTGCAAGGGCAGATTGCAGACAGCAGCACAGCAGACAAGGCCCCAGCCCCGTAAGAATTTCCTGTGGTATAGAAATCGAAAAAACCAGAAATGGTAATCTAATGGCTGAAATTTTAACTACAGATTATTCAACGAAATTCCCCCCGAGTTCAAAACATCTCCGATTTACGTCAAGTTGATAGCTCTTTTCGACGACTATATTCGTGACGATTCTATCACTGAAGATATCACTACCGGTGAATCAAACGAAATTGATGACTTTCTAACCGAGGCTATGAAAAGTCAGTCTCTACAGCTGACCCACACCTTCTTAGCATCCAAAGGTAATTTTGTACATGTTTGTAGATGACAATGTTCATATGATTAGTGTATAATGACTGAAATTAATTGCAAACATTACATTGCTTTACAATTGTCTGACTGTTTTGATAAAAGTAAGGTTTTTTAATGATCTTTTTTTTCATTTCGTGCCACTTATAAATTACATCCTAAACAAGTTTTACCAAAATTCTGTATATTTTCTTCATCACAATTTCTATACTTTCAGTCATGCATATTTATGCATTCCATGCAGCAAGCATTTCTGGAACCTATACTGTATATGACATGTACATCAATATTGAAAACATGTCAGATTTCTGGCAATTAAGGTTAAAAACATCGTAGAGCATGGCCTTGAAACACTGTGTTTCGATTGGGCAATCGGAAATTCCCGCCATCGGGAAACCAATCGAAACGCTGCATTTCAAGGCCATGCCATGCTCCATGCTGTTTTTACCCTACCTGTTTAGATTTCTGACAATTAACTATTTGAGCCAGGTTAATACATGTACATGTATGACCGTATATTCTTCCTATTAAAAATTCTGGCACTTTGCCCCCTGCCACATGGCATACTACATGCTGACTGCAGGGTAAGAAATTGAATTGAATTGAATGTACATGTATATTGTCCATGCATGTACCACTATAAATTGGTGAAGACAGGCAGCATGAAGAAATCAATGTGAATTAACTAATGTATTTTCCCTTTATATTTGAGCACAAAAAGGCCAAGAATGCAGTAAAAGTAGTGATAACCAAGAAAGTGTTCTATGCCATATTATCAATCTGACTGGTTATTATCTGACATTCCAGGAGTTGTATCCAGCGATGCTACGGAATTCCAGGCTGCTCTGAGGGAAATTTGGTATTCCCTTTACCAGCGTTCTGGGGCCCTCAGCTCAAGTGGGGCCGAACACGTTCAGGTGGGCGAAATTAAAGGTGACGAAATCAGTGGCTTGCACGATTGGGTGCGTTTCGCACTTTTGGAAGATGAAGGAAGCGTGAATTACATCGGATATGTTGACATCTTGGACTTTGGCGGTGTAAGTTAATTGGACTTAAGCGTCTAAACCCTTGGCAATGCAAAAATGTTTCTCGTTTTTTGCAGTTTTTAATAATATTTAAACGTTATAGGGTAAGGACAGCGTGGGGGCATGGAATAGCATGAGGCATGGCATGATATCTCAAATGCAGCATTCCGATCGATTGGAAAATCTGAAATTCCCGCCATCGGGAAACCAATCGAACGCTGCATTTCAGACCATGCCATGCATCCATGTTATGCCATGCTCCACGCTGCTATTTGGCATAGCATGATGAAAGGCATAATCTTAAATGCAGCGTTCCGATTGGTTTCCCGATGGCGGGATTTTCCGATTGCCCAATCGGAATGCTGCATTCAGATTATGCTATGCCATGCTCCACGCTGTTATTTGGCATAGCATGATGAAAGGCATAATCTTAAATGCAGCGTTCCGATTGGTTTACCGATGGCGGGATTTTCCGATTGCCCAATCGGAATGCTGCATTCAGATTATGCCATATTCTTCATGCCATTTCATGCCCCCAAACTGTTCTTAGGGTAAAAACAGTGCTATCAGCGATTAAATAATGGAATCATTGTAGAATGATTCTGGAATCAATGATTGCAATCGAACATCTACTAAGTAGTTTTCGATATGCTCGCACATAGTGAAGCATTCCCTAGTGGATTTCTCCACTAATATTTGAACCGGAAACATTCGATCACCCATGTACTTGTATTTGATTTTGAAGGTACTGCACATGTACCTTATTGTACTGGGAACATGTACACGTAAATTAGATTTATAATTTACATTGTAGAATCATTTCTAAAACCGCAATACACGAGAAAAAAAAAATAAGTGCAATGTCGGCTCACATTAAACAAAAAAAAAATGAAATATTTGTTTTAAAATGTGTTTCTTAACCATTTTAGACTTACGTAATCCGTAATCCATTTTTCTGGGATGATTACTACAAACCAATCGGCGGATTTTTCATTGGTACTGGACCTGTATTTGACTTGTCAGTGTACACGTTATGTTTTTATGCCCGTCCTAATTCTAGTGATTGCACATTGAACATCAACGGCAATGAAATTAAGGTCCAAACCTACACCATGGATTACGAAGGCAAGACGTTAGTCGGCAGCAGTTATCCCAACTATTAGATTGGAAACATACATGTATATTGTATGCTAAAATAAAATATGATTCCTTGAACATTTTGCCTCTTTATTTGTGTTATAACTTATAAGTGGTTCTAAACCAGCTCCGACTCCTAAAGGTTTTAGTACAAGTGTACAACTGTACTACAAATGTTTTAGACTGTATAGATACATGTATATACTCAAATTAAGGCGTCGTGGACAAAATAACATGGGAACGATGTTTGAATGATTTAAATCAAGTTAAATCCATGGCTCGTACAGGTTTTCAAGTTCAAAAAGTAAGGACTTTTCAAGGTTACTGAAAAAATATTTAAGGACCATTTGAGGAATGGTTTTGATGCAAGAGAAGGGGTGTCATGTTGAAATAATATTTGGTTGATCTCATATTTAATTTTTGGTTTTCATAACGTTTTACCGGAGTTTTGGAGAGTATAGGTAAGAAACACGGGAAAATCTTGAGTAAAGCATGTAGAAATATAAGAGAAAATAAAGTAAAAATAAGAAGAAAATCAACTAACAATTAGTACAGGGAAATATGCAATATGTAAAAGAAAACCACAGAAAAAATAATGAAAAATTTACCAAATTAAGTTGACAAATGTAGGAGGAAAAAAGGAAAAATATGCAAGAAATAATGGGAAAAAAATAAGAGAAAATACATAAAATAATAATAACACTCAAACTCACGAGAAAATAAAGTGGTCCCATAAAGTATTTGGACAAATCAAAATGTTGATTAAGTATAAAGAAATAAAATTTCCAAAATTCCTAAAACTAGCTAAAGTCTTACACTTTTATGTTTTAAAATACAACTAACATTTATATAATGAACAAAGCGAACTACTGTGGTTAGCTACAAAAAGATAAAAACATTAGGGGTGTTTTTATGATGATATAGCAATTTCTTATAATTTCTACTATAACCCTGACAAATATGTTATTTAAATTCACGCGCCTAGATTTGAGCAAATTACAAGAAAAAGATAACCAAATTTATTGGAAAATGCATTGTATGATAAACAATCATTCTATGGGCTCTTAAAATCATAGGAAATGAGATATTGACAACTCTTATTGTGCTATCATTTCCGTGATAAACCTCTCAACTAATAATGCGACGTTTTCCATATAAAAATACCGGGATCTGCCAAATGATCCTTTGTAGATAATAGCAATGACAAACAACTCGCATATAGAAATTTGTATAAAAGAGAGACAACTTTTCAGGTTTCATATCAATAAATAAGAGTAGGCTATACATTTACATGTAGCATATATACATGCGTATGTAATAACAGCAAAACTGCATAGCAAATTTCGTGCATCTGAGCATTAAACTTCGAATTATGAATACATCAACGTCAACATTCCTGGTCATTTTCCTACTTTTTGCTATTCAGCTGATATACGGACAAGGTATGATATACTAATGCTCTCTTACACAATTAAGATGGCTCAAAAGTCAGTGCTATCCCAATTTTTTCCTAACCGTTATAGCTGTGAAAATTCTGTTTATGTGGTTAGATAGGAAGTCATGTATGCTCTATACACTGGTGTTGTTAAATTTTACCTATGATCATTTTTTTCATGCAAACCCAAATTATAAATTTTTAGCCATAAGACTTGAGACAAAATGACAAATTAGGGAAAAGAAGAGAATTGTCTGTTTGTATGAAATCAACTGTTTTCGTCTTAATTGGTAATTATTTAAAGTTGTTATAATTTTTAAGAACAGAGCTGAATGTCAAATGGTAGCTATGCTGCAGTACAGTATAGTGTACTGCTGTGAAAATTTCGGTTCAATAGGATCCTACAATACATTTCATGTAAGTTGCTTCACTGCAGTGTACCACTGTGCTACAGCGTAGCTACCATTTAACGTTTCCCTATATTCTTAAAAGCATTGTAACATTTCTAAATAATTTCTAGTGAAGACTAAATCAGTTGATTACATACAAACAAACCACGAGCTTCCTTTTCATAATTTGACATTTTGTTCTAAGTGTTATAATTTCGATTTCGTTTAAAAAATGGCCTTATAGGTAACATTACCATCAATGGACCGAGCACCCATGACTTCATATCTAACCACACAACCAGAATCTTCATAGCCATAAAGGCCACCTTGTTTATAACTTGCCACTTATTCACTTAAGTTTGTAACGTCCAAAACACTAATTTTACTAATGTGATACCTGGATGTAACACCAGCCAATTTAGCAGATCCATTTCATTTTGGAAAAAAAAAATGTTTTGCTTGCCATATCAAAATTACACAAAATTACCATGCTTATAAATGTTAAATATGAAATGCAATATTCCATGTTACCCTGTATAATCAGGCAGAAAAATATGTCATTGTCAAACTATAAAAATTCAGTTAGGGATTTCATACTATTATTAAATACCTATAATTTCTGAAATAGCAAAAACTAGCATAATCCAGATTGACAAAGCATAAAAAAGTATCATTCGAGAACTTTATATCTTGCCATCGTATTATCGATTTAAGCATGATTTATTATACCCATTTCCATATGCATGCCATCGCTTGTCAATGACAATATTCTTCAAGTCCAGTCCCTTGAATTCTTGCAGACAATCCAACCTGCAAAGGCCGATGCCAGTCTGACTATGATGCGAGCCAAATCTGTCAATGTACCACGAGTTGTCAAATACATGAAGACTGCTGCCCGGATTACTATGACCAATGCCAATGTAAATACATTTCAAATCTTACATGCATACATGAAAAAAGTACTTCTGCTACTTCATATCCTCACATGTCCATATCTTACAACCACGCCTGACGACATGCATAAAAATAAAATTATGAGATTGTGATGATATTCATACAAATGCTTTTAAAGGATTTATGGATGGCAATTTTCAAAAATCGTTTGTTGAATGTTCGTTTTCTGCAATATGCATCCAGATTCCTGTAAGGATCATTGTAACGACGCCTATGATAGCTCACTGAATTGTCAATGTAATGATGAGTGCATGGCCTTTGAAAATTGCTGCTCTGATTACGATCCCATCTGCACAGAAAGTAAGTATTTCATAATTTTTTTTTGAATTAGGATATATACAGGGGTTTTTTGAACTCATGGTACAAACTCAAACTGCATGGTGTTAGAGTTGACCAAGGTAATCATTTTTCACCATAGAAGTTACATGATCAAATGTGTTAGCTGGTACATGAAACATTTAATGGGTTACATGTACATGTACCCTGGATATGTAAATGAACATTATAAGAGCATTTATTTAGTTACATGTAAGGACCTTTGCTTCGAACCAGACGTTGAGGGCCAAGAATGCCAATGTAATGCCATGTGTGAGACAAACAACAATTGCTGTTCTGATTACTTCAAGTCATGTTCACGTGAGTATAATTTATCTATTTGAATAAATGGTAACACAACGTTGGTTTATAAAATAAGTTGGTTATAATATAGCTTTATAAAACAAGAAATAAATATGAAATTGATGAAATTTTAGGAGAAATTCAACCGAAATGCCACTCTTGTGCAGTGAATACTATGTGCACTGACGTACAAAAAGTTTTTCCAAATTTTCATTGGAGTCTAGAAAATTTTTTCATGAAAATCCCCCATTAATTATATCAAAATTTGTATATCTAAAATTTCAGATTCCTGTTACGGACATTGTGGGGATTCCTACGATGCTTCGTTGCCTTGCCAATGCAATGAAGAATGTCGTGAAAATGGTAACTGTTGTTCAGATTATGATGTCTATTGCAACGAGAGTAAGTATACTTAGTTTGTGTATATTTTTACAAAACTTTTTGGATACATGTATCTTATGTATTTCCAATTGGATGATTTTAATTTAATAAACATTTTAGTTTCCTGCGTGAATAATTGTGATGCTCCCTTGGACAGTTCCAAGCCTTGCCAATGTAATTCTAAATGTGGTGCTCAATCTAACTGTTGCTCTGACTATAACAATTACTGCGAGCGTGAGTACAAATTTTTCCCATAAAATCACACTTGTTAAAGTTTCCTCCAGAATGGGAAAATATATACATGTACATCACCAACACAATCACAAACATTTTGAACTGAATCTCAAAATGTCTTTTTCAATCAATAGATTCCTGTTATGGACATTGCGGGGATATTTATGACGGTAAACTATTTTGTCAATGCAATGACCAATGCTTGGATTATGGAACTTGCTGTGATGATTACCAGAATTTGTGCGTGTGAAACAACTTCTATATAACAAGATTACAATTCAAATCAACCATGCCAAATAAAAAACGTAAATTATAAATTTATCCAACAAAATGATGCCCAATAAAATATCCTATAAAACATGTAGCAACATTTTTCAAACCAAGGAAAGCCGAACAAGCTATTATGTATTAATATCAAATACAGTATATAAGAAATTTTCACAGGATATAAAACGAAGTTCTTGTAATTTGTATATTAATTGTGCTACTATCATGTTAGCGCTACATTTCACTTCCAGTAGTAAAGAAGGAAGAAATTTGATTTATTGGTTTTGTTTAATATTTTTTATTTACATTTCCCACTCACATGAGAGATTTCACAAACAATGTGTTCAAATAACGGAAGAGTGGTTTTGTATCGTTCTAGATATATTTAAAAAAAAAATCGTCACAACGAATGAACATACGAGCCCATAACCACTAATTTTATAATTTTCGAGATTAATAAAGCAGAACAAATTACTTTGCCCATGAAATATTTGACGGGGAATCATCTTTTTGCAAAAAGTGCACATTTATAATACAAATTTCCCCCAAAAATTAATCTTAAAAATTCATAGTTATATCTTGCCTATTATGCATGCTTTAATCCCTTGAAGTGGTCCAAGTAAACTAATCAACAAATGATTCTTGCTGCCACTCATTATAAAGGCCAATGATCTTCATAAATAGCCTCGGACACGTATTTATTTTGACTTCAGACGAAATAAAATTGAATACATTCCAAATCGGACACTTTATAAATCATGTATAAACTTTAGAATTTATCTTTAAAATTCAATAATTGTTTTCTCAATATTGGTATACAAGATTTATACATTTTCCGTTTTAGATAAACGGCTTCACTATTTTTATGTATATATAATACAGTTTTAAATTTCTCCTTAATTTCCAGCAAATTTATACCAAACCGCTTAATCAATTAATTACTATTCTGTACGATTATTTTTCAGTCAAAACATTTAATAACTACATGTACATGTAAATCAATTTTTTATTATTTCTTAGTACATGTACATGTATACACATTATACATGTAAATTGTATACTGTGTATATTTTTGTTATTTTATGCAATCCACGTTTTACTTTTCGTAAATAGGGATACAACGAAGTTCGGATATAACGATCTGATTTCTTATAGGTCCTTGAAGATATAAGCGAATTCTACTATATGTAATAACGTTTTCGAGTAAATATGGATAGGGATTTTTAGCAGTCACGATCGAATGGTGTTACCTTTACGTTTCGGCGTCATATAAACCGCAAACACACATGCGCGGGTAATAATTGAGCATCGCCATTCGTCAATAGCAAGACAGTTTATGACAGGTTATGACGCGGAAACGTAAAGGTAAGACCAATCGATCGTGACTATATCGTGATTATATCCGAACTTCGTTGTATCCCTATTTACGAAATGTAAAACGTGGATTGCATGTAATAACAATAATTTACACAGTACATGCATTTGTATACATGTACATGCATGTACAAAGAAATAATAGTCTAAAATTGATTTACATATATTTATTAAATGTTTTGACTGAAAAATAATCGTACAGAATAGTAATTGATTAAACGGTTAGTTACAGTTTAAATCTCTATTAAGCATAATTACACAAGGGGCTGTCCATACATGACGTCACGTGATTTTAGCAGATTTTTAAAACCTCTCCCCCCTATGTCACACATAGTCCCAAAACGTCAGACCCCCCTCAAATATGACGTCACAAAGCTCTGACCCCCCCCTTTGAATACTGGTTATTGTCATTGTAATCTGCATGTATAATGTGGCAAAAATATTTTGATCAAACTTGTTATTTAAAGTAGCGCATTTTGATTTTCTGGTGTGAAGTCATATTTTTTAATTCTCCCCCCCCCCCTCCCCCTCGTCACACATTATCACAAATGTGTGACCTCTCCCCTAAGTGCGTGACGTCATTTATGGACAGCCCTCAATTCATCTAATTTTAGAAAGGTATTAAAAAAGCGATTTTTCAACATTGCAACATCTAATACATAAAACATTACTTAAAAATCTTAATATCAATTCCAAATTAATTTGGTAAAAATTATCGTAATAAAGCATTTTTATTTTTGGATAAGAAAAGCCCCAAATTGTCCACGATGACGCAATGTATAGCGTGCCAACCGAGACTCCCAACATGGCGTCCATCAATTAAGCCACCGTGGTTCAAACCGGCCTCACTTTCCCATCCCTCAATCCGCGCTACCGACCCAGAAAAAAAAAATGAATTTTAATTAGGAATGTGGGTCGAAAAAGCACCGAACGAGCCTAGAGGCGCAGCAGACGCCGAAACACGAAATATATGCCAATCGCCCGTTTCCACAAGCCCATCAAGGCAGGAAAATGGAAGTTCGGCTGGTTAGCATCAGCAGCAGCATCCAGAGGAGCGTACTCGCTCCCTGTCGGTAATGGCGGACGGATGGTGCGGAACGGAGGAGCCCCAGAGAGCGGCGAAAACGAGTCGGGAAGCCAGAAATCCAATCCCGGACCAACCCTGGAATCGTACTCGGTGCACAAGCGCAATTTGCGTGTGGTCTCCCTCCCGGTGATCCTCCTGTTCAATTTATTGCGCGGTTTGGCCTACCAGTTGTTCGTGTTATGTCGCTATCTGTACGCCAAAGGTACGTCGCTCTTGCAACCTGCCGCGAGGGTAGAGGGCTTGGCCGCAGACGAAACAGACACGCACAGGCTTCAACAAGCCTACGCAGGGCCCGTCATCGATTTGGATAATTCACCCGAAACCATGTCTTTCGACGGCACAGAAGGAGCCAGGGCTTCCGCGGCCAATTCGGGAGGTCCAGGGCCTGGAGATCCTGCCCTGGCCAAGCAGAAACACCACCATCGCAAGGCCTTCGAGTACATTTCCAAGGCGCTCAAAATCGACGAGGAGAACGAAGGTAAAAATTGAATCCTTTAAAAATTAATGCGTCGCGCTCATTATATTTAATCATACGTTTTATTTTTATTTATTTCATCTTCGACTTGCATAAATTCCGTCATTCATTCGCCTTCCTTTGAACCCGAGTTGCAAGACGTGCTCTTGTCCCGTTTGAAAAATTGCGATAATAAGCCTAATCCCCCGTTGCTTAGGCTTAGCCTCATATGCCACCGTTTCGAATGGTGGGAAATATAAATTGTTTAGAAATGTCAATTGGTAGGGTGGTAATGTTGAGTCACCGTTTTTACATGTACGTAACATCGATGTTTAGCAAATACCTCCCAGATTAAAAAAGAACGTAAATAAAAAAAATATAGAATGCTGATAGAAGCTGATGGCAAGATTCCTGTTTCAAGTCTGTTTATTTATGTATATGCAGATACATTAATTGGTTTTTATCTTTGTCTGCATTTGCTAATAAAAAGCGCAAAAATAACACATTGTCGACATTTTCCATTTGAATGACGAAATTCCACATTAGGGGGCATCACGAATGTAATATTACCGCTTATTTATCCACATTTGGCTAAGTTTGAAGATATACGGAGGCAGGGAGGAGCCAATTTTCTGTATTAACGACACAACACGTGTGCCAACCCATCATTACATGTGAACGTAACGGACTTAGTCCGAAACATCGTAGAAAATAGGCTGTGAAATTTAGTAAAATTCTTGCAAGGTTCTTTACTGTAACCACCTTCAAAGCAGACCAAGTTCAAATTTAACTCGAAAGTTGGAATAACATTTACTATGTCTTTCTTGACAGATATGAATGTGATAATTTTGTAACTAGGAAAAAACAAACTCATAAATCGGTTGTTTGGGATTATGACAGCCAGAAAATTTGTATCAAGCCATTCATGTGTGGTCTACATCAAGGGATTTCAATATTTGATATATATATGCGCCCCACCCATAGATGCAATTTTTAATTGCTTATTTGTATTTAGCCTATATCGAAAAAAAAATATATATAGCCCTGATCTCATATTTAAAATTAATGAAGGCCAGTTTTGCTGAAGGATAGCCTACTTTGAAATCAAGAGCTACTTTTTCTTGAATTTATGAATTTTTGAACACCCCTCAAACATCCATCAAACATCAAATCGCAATACAACAATTTATCATTTTATCAACAGCAACCAAATGCACTGAAATTGCCCAAATAAATACGCATTAATGAAAAATGCTATTGTTTCACTCTCACAATTGTTGTTTTCATTAATTGACAATAGAATGTGTAAATGCATGAATGTCAGAGCAATCTATGTGAAAATGTAATAGGTTAGCTAGCCTACACTAAAGGTCATCACTTCTTCACAATAATGATTAAAATGGTCAACGGGTAAAGGAACAGGTTGCCAATAACGAGGAAATATGCCAGAGTTCAGGTCATAACCACCTGCAGGTCATGGGAAATAAAGATTAGGTGCAGACGACGGTGACAGGAAGTTCAGATGAAGCATCCATGGGATATTTTATCTTTATGTACATATGTCTGGCAAAGATTCATAGCTAGGGTTATACGACAATTGTTCAACTTATGAAATAAACAAGTTACAAATTAACGAGTTTTTGTGTTATCATCTTGTATTAGCTTGTTATAAAATTGCTTCACGTGGGGCTTTTTAATGAGAGTTTCAACTTTGCACGCGGGACGTTCATGTAATTTTTCCCGGCATGACCGGTCTGTTGGCAAACTTAAACGATTGTGTGTGCACACAAATAAACGCTTGACATGGAAACCTACATTTGTAAAATAGACATAGACCGACGTCAACCTGACACCATCCAAACAACGTCTGTTAAATCTGTTTGAACTGCTTTTTAAAGTAGCAAAAGGATAAATTTAATAACTTGGGTTTACTAGGCTAAATTGATGTCCTTGGGCAAACCATGCACGTGTCCTGTAGGCCTATAGGGCACTGCAATCTTGCAAAGGATTAAGCGTGTTCCCAGTATACATGTACTAGTAACTGTGTAATCTTCAAAAGGTTGGACATTCATCTATCATCGATTAAGATGATTATCAACTAATCGTGTTATCAGGAAGTGCACGGCAACCTTAAATCCTAAAGTCATAAATACCCTATGAATTATTGTTGCAAATTATTATAAACCTTGTACATGTTCTTTGACAAAACTGTCTTTACCTTAGGACACGAGCTCGTATATTTAAGAAATCGAAAAAAATGATCCTCCAGTTGTGCAGTCATTCCACAAAGTCTAATTTAATTAATTCAATGTCTCACATTGATTCATGTGCGCCTAAACAATTTTTATATTACTAAACAGCATCTGATTGTCCGTTTTTCATCTGCCGCTATCGGAGATCACAAACATTTGCAGGAAAGGACAAGGTCAAAGAAATCGTGGGAGTATTTTATGATTATGGTATATGAATATTTCAGTTTAATAGGCCAATAACCGATTCTAAATGACTGTTTTCGGTGTACGAGAAGGTTTCATCGAGATTGCCTTTGATCAATAATTTGTTCAATGGCACGTGTACATGTACAGTATTATGGTTTTAGCTAAAGTGCATTTTTATGCAAACATATCAGAGCATCCTCAGCTGCAAAATGCATCGTTTGTGAGGTTATTTTTGATGATTTAACTTTTATCAAAAACGTTTTATCATAATTTTGTATTGGTAAGATACATGCATGTATAACAGGGGAAAAAAATCATGCAGATGGTAAAAACACTGACAATGCACCTTGGGATCAATGTGACCTCAAAAGTTTAAAATCTTCAAAATAGTTTTGCTTTCTCAGTCTATATATTCTCAAATTTATTGTTCTTAGCCTACTGTTTAATATTTGAACAAAATAAAGTTTTCTGGAATTAGCGATGACGACTTTTTTAATGATGAATGGGCGACTACAAGTAATAAATCTTACATGCTTGTAATTTCCTCACTTGAAATAAATCACGCACTATATTCAACGTCAGAAATATTACTTTCAATTTCCATGATAATTAATACAGTTCTAATTGAATTTAGAAATGATCGACGTTGATGTGGGGTAATAGTTTCAATGCAGTGAAAGTTAATTTTGAGGGCATTGGAAAATTACATATTTCTCAGAATGTACAAATTTGGAAAATAATGTACGACCATGCAAACCCTGACCCGATTTGTTAACTAAACTTCTTTTAAAGAAAGATCGATGAAGTAATAACAAATGAAAGATACTTTAATGTACTACACGTACAACAATATTATGTCAAAAAACAACCTACATGTATATTTGCTTATAATTTACCTTCGCTCTCAATTTGACTGGGCTAGGCAAACTATTAAGATGATAAAGCTACTGTTCTGACCAGCTGATTTATATTCTGCAGTGGCAAGCAGTAAGCACTTCTAAATTTAGTAAAAACCATGTCAAAAAGGGTAACTGGTTTCAACTTGAACCGAGATGGAGAACTATCGTTTGAATTATTGATCACTTAAATGTCGTCCAGGATCATGATTATGGTTAAGTTTTTACATGTATATATAGACGAAATAAAAATCGGACAAATTATTGACATTTTTTAACCTTGTGCACATGCGCGAGTGACGTCATTTCATCAGATTAATATTTATCCTCAAGCATGCGACAATTTTGTGGCTAAAATATAGAAGCTGAATGCCCCAGTCATGTCGTAATGGCAACTAATTTACATTGTGTTCAGTGGTTATCTTAACGGCGCTTCATTTAAGCCCCAGGCCACACTATAGGCTGGAAACGCGCGTTTCGCTAGCCTCAAGCAAGGCTTTTAATTAAAAAAGAACTTTAGCACTAGATATTAATGTGCAAATTTTATAATTCTAGAATTTAAATTAAATTCGATGCCCAGTTTGAGGCTAGCCAAACGCGCGTTTCCAGCCTAGTGTGGCCTGGGGCTAAATGACACCTGGATGCATTGACATCAATTTCAATTCTGTTATCTTCTTTAAATTTGTCTAGGTCACGCATTTTAGCCATGTGCCTATCTGTCTTACCAGGAATTTTCCCGTGACAGAGGCTAATGTATGTAAAAAAAACCAATATAAGAAAATAAGAAAAATGGATTATTTACATTATACGCACAAGCTAATGCATATACTGTAGTGCACATTGGATAGTCACCAAGGTCCTATTTAAAAAGACGAAAAAGCATCTAATCTACCAATCTGCAATAAACGTATATGTGAGGCTTGCCTAAATTTACTATCCATTATCACCACTAGAACCGTAATCGTGCTAAGAGCTATATAAAAGCTCAATGCAAATTGGATTATATGGAACAGACCTGAATACTGCAAAGACAGAAACAATACATTAGATTGTTTAATATACCCTCTCATTCACAAGGTTGAAATCCCCACGTACCTTTATTAATTTAAATTCGCATAATTAAAACCACAGGGAGGGTGTCTGCAGATACTTTCCACTGATACGAGTATACATATCCGACATTAGTAAATGTCATGCACTTCTTATCCCCGTGTGCTTTGGAATCCTTCCAACGCTGCTCTATATGCTTTTGCTTGTTACATGAATATTTGACAAATACCCCAATTTATGAAACCATTTACGACGGCATATGTCATAAACGGATACGAGCTTATAAAAGCTAATTTTTCATTCAGTTTGGTCAGAGCAAACATATTACCGTGGCACTTGACTTCAACAAGCCCGTTATATACAGACAGCCTTATATATATAGGCAGGCGTCATTTTTATCCAGTATAACGCTAACATTTGGCATGCAGTAAAATCTAGGTAATAAATCCCTCAGTGGGTTTTATCATGCTTCAGCAGATGGAACAATTTGGCTGGGTTGCAAGGTGGTAAAAGTGTACTAATGACGCAAACTGGGTTGCAAAAGTCAAATAGTTAAGACTATTAGATCTATAGGAGAAATTTTGTGTCAAAAGCAACCTGTTTGAAAGCCATGAGTGCAAAAATATGGAAAATACAAATTCAGACAAGATCTAAAAAAAATCCGAGGGAAAATCGACTATTTACAACAACAACAAAATTGGTTGAGATTGGAAACTTTGAGCAATTTAATGTAAAAATGCCAAGAAATGTAATTTACTGGCAACAAACTTTCGTGGGAAAATATGCATGAGTAATTATGATACTTGAGGAAACTAATGTATATAGCCTATACATGTAGGCCTATAAACAGTGTACATGCATGTAGATATCAAGAGAGATGATATGGGAATAAAGGAAAAATATTGAGATGATTTACTAGACAATTTCAAACCACAATTAATTAATTATTGTTGCATCTATCTGGTGGAACGCATGCATACCGTAAATACTCGAATAAACCCCCGGGGGTTTATTTAAAAGTAAGGAACATTAACTCGGGATTTATTATTTTTATTCTCTCAAAGTTGGTATCAATAAATGAAAAATGACAAACTAATTACCAAAAACAAGCATCCACGATATGGGTATTTTATTGGCCGGATATTTTAATAATAAGGGGAATCCCCTATGCACTGCGCAAAGCAATATATCAGAAAATGTGAGGCGCGAGCAGTTGGGGAATTTCCCTTACACCCGGGGTTTAATCGAGTATTTATGGACGACAGTTAAACGAAATAAGGGTTATATAATTCATTCTCATACATTGATGTAAATGCATTAAATTTGCCGTATCGCACAAGTCCAGGTAACATTAATCAATAATTAGTGGCGTTGGGAGCTTTAATTTTATGACTATATTAATGGCATTGTGCACATATAGTCTCTGTGGATATAATGTTTGATGTCACGAATGCGTGTGCTGACCAATCCGATTCATCGTGATTTGCATCAGGTAAAATAAGAAGATATATGCATGTATACAATGTATAAGCAAAAACCTCATTTTAAACGACATGCACGTACATTCTGATATACCATGGCAAAATGACTCACTTTTGACGCCATTATTGCCGATTTTTTTCTGTACTGGCATCGACCGATCTGTGGTCTGTCTCAACTCCGTCTCAATAGAAAGACATGTGTTCCAGACATAGGTCTACCATCTCCAACTGCGATTTTCCAAAGTTATTTCCAGGAAAATGCAGGGTATAGTTCCTCAAAAAATCAGCCATGACCGCGTTGCTCCTTAATCATCCCCATCGATTAGGAGAATTATCCAATGTGTGACCACTTACATATAGCTATAATTTGGCCAGAAAGTGCACTTAATCTGTGTATACATGTTGGCAAAGAACGCATCATGCTAAATTTGCAACTTCCCCATTAATTATTAGACTGCTGAAAATATAACGCCACAACGTTAAACACTAGTTCAACGCACCTGATGCGGTTTGCATCAGAATGCAACCCAAATGTACTATTATGAACCTGTTAAACGTTTATCCGCGTGAAACTGTTAATTAAAAGGGCACTCGGGAATGTGCCATTTTTATCAACTTATCCAGCTTTGTGAAATATATGTTATGCGAGGGAATTGGGTAGTTTGCAATATGCAAACAAAATGTGCAGTCTCCATAAGCACGGTATAAAGAGTTAACGAAGGATGTGCTAATCTTCTTGCATTTACATAATGTGCAGTTTTAAACACAGGTACATGTAGTGTGTTCTTGACTTTAGAGCTTTAGATTAAACAGGGCTCTGGAGATGCACTATTCAGTGCTATTACAGTTTGTTCACGAGCACGTGCCGTATCCACACTGTCCGCTTTATCTCACTTTATCCTGTTCTGCCTCGCCAATCATCATCCTCTTTCATATTTCATGTCATCCGCTTTCGTTTGTACCTTTGACACTCCTTTTGTTTCTGCCTTTTCTTCCTACATTTTCTATGCCTTTTTAGCTTGACTTGCATTGTGCGCTTTTTTCCGCTAGAAAATGGTCGCCTTTTTTTTGTAAAATGGTTCTACGTTAGTGGTGGGGGCCGAACGATCGATACTATACGGCATCACTGACATAAATGTGATGACAGCATGTAGTATAACAACACTGCTTATCCTGAAGTTACAAGTTCAATAAAAGCAAATCCTCCAGATATGAGTCTGGCACGATTCACCAAGGAGGATTAATCTCCTCCCTTGCGTGATTCAGCTAGCTGCATGAAACGATTTACATGAACTACTGGATGGATGGAGTAACCAGTTAATAGAAAAAAATGGGATGGCCTTTTAGTTTTTCTAGGAAATACAGAGGGGTAATTCCATGAAGAAACCCAAAATCTGGAGAAAAACTTCAATGCTTCCAAGAGCTATTTTGGTTGGAAACTGCATATTGAGAATGACTATATCAATCAGGGTTCGAAATTATCGTGATATTTTCGTAAAATTCAAAAATATCTGAGATATATTGAGAATCTGATATTTTCATAAATAGCTAAAATGTTCAGAAAATTGAAAATAGGCCTATATGAGGATATTAATGAACAAATTACCACTAACATAATGCTATACTTGGAATTTTTGGTAGGGGTTGTGTGACATATTCAAAATTTAAGGGTCATGCTGGATATAATTAGGGGAAATTCCCCATGCTTTTTTCCTTTTAGTTTTAGTTTCAGTTTATTAAATGATGGCCTTATAGGGTCGGTTGCACCAACTAAGGTGAAAATCTAAGGTTCACTAACCTCGGGTTAAAATATAACTCCAGGTTAACCTCCAGGTTAGCTGCATGTGTTGCACCAATTAATCCTTGATAAAATAACCCAGGGTTATGGCACCCATGTTTAACCATGCAGAAAACAAAATGGCCCCAATTTTATTTTAGAATATTAACCTGAGGTTAAGCCTCCCTACTCGCTGGGTTAACCTTTCTATTCATTTTTCCCCAACCCACGCTTGTGCAATGCAATGGTGGTTTAACCTAGTGTAATAAAGCAGGTTAACCCTAAGTTATTCTTAACCTTTGTTGGTGCAACCCAATGGCCAATCACTGCATGCAATAATATTGAAAACATCACCATGCAGGGAACCATTTTACAAAACGTCCAATAATTCTGATCCATTGTATTATAGTACGTTTGTCTTTTTGTCCGTGTCTTGGCTGATCTTCTACATTGGCTTTGGTGGTTTGCATGCTTTTTTTTTGCCCGCACAGAATGGAACTCGACTCTTGGGCTTGACCAATTGTGCTACGAGGGGCCTGATGACCTCTGGCAGCCACCGAGCTTAAGACAAAGAAGCGTGATCCATAGCGGACAAAGACGAGGTGGATGGACATCGGCATATACGCTGTCTGGGACCATTCCTTCCACCTACCCTTGCAAATCTTCCACGGGCATTGCACATAGTCCCAAACGGAGCTTCAGTTTCTCCAGCGGCCATCATCGTGATGAAATCCGCCAGCGCATGCACCAGAAGGTTTACGAATGTGTCCAATCGTACGGCAACGACCAAGGTCTGCTTTGTAAGTTAGAATTATTGAAGTTCATTTCCTTGAACTCTTGTGCCCTGCATGTTCCCCAGCCAATGCCTTGCTTGAAGCATTAACTGTCTTGAATGATCACCCACCAAGAATCTTTGATTGCAATGATCTGATTGCATGATATTCTATCATCTTTGTGTAAAACCTTCCCTTATAAAAATCTAGTTACTTATTTTCCAGAACCAGGAATTAAGACTTGGATAAATCGTCTTATTTGGCCATTATGTAACTCGTTCTACTTGTCTTATTTCCATTGCAGCCAAATTCGTACAGAGGAAGCTGTGCTGGATTTATCTCAGCTGAATTCCAAATTATTTTTGAATTGTGCATATTTCTTTATTTATGGACATACACAAAGAAGGCCAACCAGGTCTCAAATGCTAAATGCTATTGTCGATTTTCCTGACTTATTCTTGGAGAGCCTCCAATCCTGAAGCAGTCATCGCTCTTCACTTGCCTAATGATTTTTTTCTGAATAAGGAGATTGTTATAAAGGATTCTTATACTCTTTTTATATTTTAGACATGGCATGGGCCCAATGGATGCCCGCTGAGCCTTTGTACGCGGATTGCTTGCTCGATTGAACTCTAGAAACCTAGTCTGCACACGATATCAAATATCCATGCACAAAAACGAGGAAACTTGAATTCATTGAACAGCTTTTGAGAAGTATTGTTGAAGCTTAGTCCTTTCCAATATATATAGTAACAATCAGTATAATGGACCTACATTTTCATTTGGTCGTACAATCAAACGTCGTATAGTTCTGACGTAACGTTTCTTACAATTATATCGTGTTTTAATACATGATATTTTTTTACCAACTTCAAGTTAGTTGGATATTATGCAGTGCAAGTGGCACTCATACTTTCAGCCATTAATTAGTTCATTGGTCTATCATGAGTCCCTAGTGAAAAATCTCAAATATGTCTCATATAGAAAATCTATGAGATTATATATGACTATATGAGATTATGGAACTTTCTTATGAGACATGTCAATGAGACTAGTGAGAATATATGAGACATCCAATGGGACTTTCTTATGACACATATGAGATCTGTTAATGTGACTAGTGAGAATATATGCGACATCCAATGGGACGTAATGAGACTCCAAAATCAAAGGGATTTTATTCAATGGAACTCTATGGCAAGAGTCCCTTAATAACATTTTATCTCTCTAATAAAAATTTAATTAACAAGATTTGTAATTTTCAATTGGTAAAAAATGATATTTTCCATATAATACAATTAGATATGGGGTCTCATATACAATGAGATTTTTCACTAGGGGTAGCTCATGATGAAACCTAGATGCACTCTAGAATGAACCAATGGTGGACATCAACAAACACGACAAGGCATGACACCTCAATTGGAAACAAAATTGCAGAGAACCACAACACTAGAATTCCTTGGTTTTCCATCAGAGGCTCCCACAGGTATTTTGCCCCAAAACTCATTTCTGGCGGAAACGTGCACGTGACGCTTAATAAATGAACACAACTTCTCTACTAAGTAGCAATTTCCTTTCTTCTGTTTATCTTCGGTGTGTCTTTTAATTTGTTTGTTTTGCAACTACAGTGTACATGCACGGTGTGATACGAATCAATATGCTAGCTTGGTTCCTATTCGCGTTATATCACATATGCCTCATTTCCATGGCAACCTAAGGTGAAGTATTTGGTGGCCATGGTAACGCTGCACAGATGGAAACTATATAGTACGACACGGCACACTATATATATAAAAGCCGAATTTTGTGAGCCATAGCCCATAAACGCCCGCGTTGCTAATAATGCGGATCTTGCCCCACACATGCAGTCAAGCACCGATCCCATGTTCTTGCACATTTTGGCCATTCTGTCCACAGCTGAATCTGATGTCTTAACGTTGGCAAATTGCACATTACACGAGGCTTATTAACTGGTTATACCGTATAAGGGGCTCTCTAGTGGTTTAATTTTGCCGGAGCAATTTCAGCTTCGTGTGTGTGCTTGAGGATAACATACCCGGAAGGCAGCAATATCATGAGCTTAAAATTGCTGATCTTGCACGTAAGATGGACAGAAACATTTTCGCTGGCGCCGATTTCCTTTCATTTCCGAGATGATGAGTTCCCAATGCCATCAACTCTGAAACCTATTGTTCAATTAATCAGCAGTGCTATTTTCTTCCTTCAAACCTGTGTCGTCAACATTTTACAGAACATGGCGTTCAGATAGTTCGTTATATAAATTTGAGCATATAAAACCGGATCGCGATATAACAAACGCCTGTTATTACATGTTTTTTTTTTGTTCCCTAGCAGTTTTTACCAACTGAAATGACAGTTTTTTGCCCCAACAGTATATATACACTGTACTTGTGTATTTTATTGAACATCAGAAATGAATTTTTACCAGGACACAACAGGGTCTTCTTTGTCTCTGATCTACACACTAAAGACGTTGGGTTAAAATTCAACCCAAAATTGAGTGCTATATGGACATGCCAACATTGAGTTGAGTTTAAGTGTAACAACCAAATTTTGGGTTAAATCTACCCAACGTTGGGTCACAAGTTATTAACACAGGTTTTTGGTAAAATATGCCCAGAATTGGATAAATGTGAGATTTGTGTTATTTATAATAAAGTTACCCAATTATGAGTTGATTAGAAATAACACTAACCTCATATTTAGCCAATTCTGGGCATATTTTAACCAAAACCTGTGTTAATAACTGTGACCTAACGTTGGGTAGCTTTAACCCAACTTTTGGTTGTTACACTTAAATTCAACCCAATGTTAACCCAATGTTGTTATGTCCATATAGCACTCAATATTGTGTTGAATTTTAACCCAACGTTTTTAGTGTGTACGATATCGAATTGCTGTTCGTTATAAACGGTCATTTAGTGTTGTGGGATAATCAAGCGATCGTTATACTGAGAGGCTATCCCATGAAAGGTATAGGCATTTTGGTCGGGACCAGCCAGTCTGTTCGTTATATCGAGAGCAGACCACAGTTTGAAACACCGTGGTAGCAAGACATCAATCAGTTTTTATGAATTGTTTTTTAGGAATTAGACTTTGGCAAAACTAAAAAAAATATTTCCTGTTTTCCTAGTGTAACTACAGATAATACACTATGCAACAGAAAAACAAGATACTGATCAGTGCAGAATTTTGAAATTCTGCTGACATTTTAGTAGGCTAGACATTTTTTTTAGTTGGGTATACTAGTTCTGGCCAATAATTCCACGCAAATGGTGCCAAAAAACGAATAGTTCTGGATTAAAATGCCACGTTTTCTAATAATCTATTACTTTGCTCTTGAAAAGTACCTCAAAATCCCTTGTGAGGACTACTCTGACTCTGAACTCGCCATTTTAGCAATGGAGCTGGGATGGAGGGTGGAGTTGTGACATTTTCAGTTCAGCATCCTGACAACGATGAAATCTCAATGCCTTCATTAAACTGGAAAAAAGATTTATTCCACCTCATTTGGATCATTTGGTTGTTGAAAGAGGGGAGATGAACAACAGATACGTTAGTAATAATTCATCGGCATGGATATGGGGGGGTGTATTGGATGAACATGGGTGTGACTAACCACGGTGCGCGGTGGAATTTGCATATCGGAATTGCAGACTGGAGAGAAATTCCACTATAGGCGACAGAAATGCAGTATATCGTAAATTGGCAACGGACGAAAATCAGCACGGATAGCGCGCTATATCAAAGCCAATATATAAAACCACTGTAATGGCAGAGTTCCTATGACGTCCATTTTTCAATCCTGTGTACCCAGAAGAAATTGGGCTTATATTGAGAAAACTATAAACCAAAACGACAGAGCAATTCCACAATTGCGACACTGCGAAAATTTACCCACACGACGTATACATTTTGTGGGTTACCCCTTGAAATGACATTTTTCAACTTCCCAGTTTTTAAAACAATTTTCCTTCATCATCTTAGCTGATGACTAAAATTATAAAAATATGACAATATGCTAATCAACTTCTTGTCTCGTTGATTGCGAATCACACAAATCATATGAAGTCAGCAGATGGCAATTCATAGCCTATATTTGCAAAAATGTTAAAATGATTTAAAATGGAAATTTTCCCAATTTTATAAATGCAGGGCACAAATCATATTAAGCCAGCTGTTTTTCTAGTCACATATCAATTAAAAATCATAACCAGCATAGACCAAGACATTTTTGATATAAAATAGAGTAGAAGCAGATGTCAATTCATATATATTTACAAAAAAAGTTAAAATGATTTAAAATGGGAATTCCCCAATTTTACAAATGCAAGGCTGGCCGTGTGCACATGTTCATCTTGAATTTCCCTTACTTTTTTTCAGAATGAACCACTTTCCCTATATACATGTAGGTACACAGGTTACCCAATTTCCCTGGCAATTCCAGGTTTATCAAGGCATCTGGACTGATGTAAGTTGGTTGCATGATACATACAGTGTACATGCAGGTTGTTTTCATAAAATCATCTATTCATTTCATGCATGGCAGGTCATGATACGATGTTGTCATACTACATCTACAAGATATATATTTTTTATATTTGCCACGACAATCTTTATGAAATCTCTCGCTTCGATAACACCATGTTTAAAGGATTGACTTTGACTTTGACTCTGCAGCCGTCACTCGCATCCCCATGCAGACTTTTACTATATAGCTATATGAACCCAAAGAAATCAATACATGGACCAGAGTTTAATGTACGTGAACGCATTTTCTGGATGCAATTCAGTCGCGTAATTAAATTATATACGCGACTGCATATTGGAGTGAGCATTAAGGGTTTGGATTTACAACAATTACACCACGGTCGAGTCCATGACTTCCTGGGAAATAAAAAACATTTCCCTAGGATGCAAGATTAAATTCCGAAAGTGTATCGATTAGTGTTTTTAAACCATTTTTTTTTTCCTGTTGTTGTTTAAAGGCGAAGGCGACCCCATCAGCTACAAGGTTTATGTGTGGGTTCGTTACTTAATAATGAGAGGCCCGTCCATGAATTTGGACGCAATGTGGCTAATTAACCCTGAATCTTTCTACATGTTGTTGTGCATGTGTGTGTGTGTGTGTGTGGCGTAACTGGACTCACCCGACGTTCTTTACCATATTGGTAAGCGTCAAGGTGACCAACATTTATCCATCTCCATGTAGGTGTAGTTGTTTGGCCCAATTTGCAATTGCAAATAGATTGGGCGTGCTCTGAAGAACGTGTGCCGCATTACGTCTCTCTGACATCAATCTTTTCGAGTTGCCAGAATACAGTTTTCTATATATGAAAGCTTCTAGAGTGCAGGTGTTTGAACGAGGCATCCTCCTTACAACATCTCCTGAATACAAATAAAATCTCGAGGATTCTTCAACAAGACTAAGCTGAATCCACCCATGCAGGGTTAAAAAATATCGGATATTTAGATCTATAATCTGAAATTTTCGTGATATTTTCGTGAATAACTAAAATGTTCATAAAATTGAAAATATACAAGGATACACAAAAAAAAGTTGGATTAAATTTAACCCAATATTGAGTGCTATATGGACATACCAACAAATGGGTTAACATTGTATTGTATTAAAGTGTAACAACAAAATGTTGGGTATAGATTTAACCCAACATGTTGGGTATAGATTTGACCCAATATTGAGTGCTATATGGACATACCAACAAATAGGTTAACATTGTATTGTATTAAAGTGTAACAACAAAATGTTGGGTATAGATTTTACCCAACATTTGGTTGTTACACTTAAATACAATACAATGTTATATAACAAAATGTTGGTATGTCCATATAGCACTCGATATTGGGTTGAATTTAACCCAACTTTTTTTGGGTATCAATGCATGTTAATTAGCAGTTTTGGAAGGGGTTGTGTGGCATATTCAAAATTTAAGGGTTAATATTATTCATAGACAATTTTTCACTCTTCTTCCTAGTAAAAAAACTGCAGTTAAAACTAAAATCTGTGTTAAGACAGAATTATAACTATAACTACATGTACATGTTACTATAGCTGGAATTAACCTATAAGTTTAGGATTGCAGCTAGGCTGCAGGGGTAATGACAGGGACTTCCCAATGCTTTTTCCTTTCAGTTTTTGTTTCAGTTTATTAAATGATGGGTTGATTAAGTCTTTATTAATAATGCCAAATTAAGTGTTCATTTATTTCTACAAGTTTTTTATTTACAAATTTAAGAGCAGCTTTTATAGTTTTATAACTTTCATTCTTTTAGGAAATAAAAATGAACAAAGATTTCAAGGAAAATAACCTGATATATATCGCGATATTTGTGCGCGTATCATTTGCATTCCATGTATATAGGAATAAATATCACGAACCCTGCTAATAAGATTGTAATTTTGCGCATCTTCCAACAGTCTTCTTTGACAATTTTCCAAGAAGAAGACATGGTCGATGTCAGTTAAATCGATTCAAGAAAACCACCAGTAATTTACGTTTGGGAATCAAACCCACGTCTCTCAATAACGAGGCCAAGACAGACATCAGAGATTGACGTGATGCCACTAATTAAACAGCAATTAAAGACATTGGAAACGTGTATTAGGGTGGAGTTTGCAGATATTCCAATGCCTTGAATTTGAAGGCGCTTTCTAAGTTGCGTAGGAGAACAGATATTACAACTCCCTTTTAGCATGTACTAACAATAAGAATGATCATGTTGGTTTTCCCTTTCACAACGGAAAGTTCTTAAATATATGAGCATTAAAGAGCTACACACGTATTCTCTCGAGGACGTCCTGTGGTTCCATGGCACACTGGACAGTTGCCATTTTCTGATGTTATGCATCTACATTTTGGCATCATCTGAGTTGTAAAAAGCGGAAAGAGCACTAGAGATAGCACGTCTGTGCATCACTGAGCAAGAAACCCATGGTGTCCATTGAAAACATGAAAGACATTAGAAAGAAGCCGTGTATATCGATCCGCTCTTGTTTCAGCAAACTATGCGGCTGTATCAATCTGTACAGTAGTGGTTTTTCAAATAGCAAAAAAATATTGAAAAATTCGAGACTATCATGTACTTGACGAGAGACTGATGCATTGATTTTTAAATTCATGCAGGAAATAAACGCATGCAACATAACTATCAACTTGTATATCCCATAATGTTCCACGCAAACACTATCATATTTACATAATTGTTGATATGGACTACAATATTAATTTATGTATTTAACATTTTGGGTGTGCCAACAACCATTCCAGATTCAAATGGACGTTCTGGATTTAAGTCTGGTTTATATACAAAAAGTAATCCAGATTTGCTTGGCAGTGATACAAAAGCGAATGTTTGTCTGCACAGTATTAAAAAAAAACACTTTTTTCAAAATAAGGGCCTGGAAATGAATTTGAAGGTTGTCTCATAGTTTATGGACAGAGATGCAAAGACATTGGCTTTCGGCTTGTTATAATAGTTCAAACAATAACAATGGGATGTTTTGTCCCTTTGTTTGTATAGGAGCGTAAACATTTTATCATAACTCATTAAAAGCATGCATGTATGGTAAGGTTGTGTAATTCATTCTCAAAATGAGCAAGTCTATGGCATATTTTGTAAGCTATATACTTACATAATTCTCATTTGTTGAATTCTGAGAAAGCATGGATATTACATTTATGATACTCGTAGAACGCAGTTATAGATAAGCTTATGCTTTTTCCATTAGAACTGTTATTGTATCATTAATCATAAATCTTCAGGTGATAAAATGTCCTTTCAAATACTAGCTTGTGTATGATAAATACCCAAAAGCTTTTAACATAAATAACCAAAAATGATTTCAGAAGCCAATGAACATCTAGAGTAGATTAACCAGAGTTTCATCGGCCTTTGAATAGTTGTGTAAAAACCAGGATATGTGAACCTTTTCGCAAATGACTGTTTGAGACCTTATTCAAAGTATTAGGTATAGAAGCCATTCTTCAAAGTCATGCTCATATATTATAGGTCTATACAGCATGCGCAGTAACTTTTAAATAATCCTTTCACCTTTATAAAAACAAAGTTAAGGTGATCTAAAAACACTAATCTTTCTTATGAGAAAGTTTTCAATTAATGTAGTCCTGCTTCTATTAAAACACAAATTTTATTTTAATAAATAAAAATTATTAAATAAAAAAAATATCTGAACATATTCATGAACAATTTGTCTGCGCCCTATAAATAATCAGAGATTTCTTTAAAGTTATCTATTTTCTAAAATTTGTTTCAATAGATGCAGGACTAATTGAAAACTTTTCCCATATTAAAGATCACCTTGTTGATCTTTGTTGTATCAGGTGTTGTATAGATCACCTTAATTTTTTTTTTTAAAAACTGCATGGTTTTGAATATAAACTACCAATCCTGGGTAATATTTTTGCCATGAAACCAACTGTATTTCCAGGTCAACTGTTTCTGAGCTTTTACATTAGGCAATGTTGATTACAATAACTTTCTCCAGATAAGAAAACGAATATGTTATTCCAAAGCCCTAACCTGAATCGATGCAAATTTCAATTTCCTCTCATCTTTTCTCGACAATTTGCCATGGATAACATTTACATAGGTTTTTATCCCAAGCTTCTTCTGGACGCTAAATGGAGTAAAAAATTATAGATTTTGCTTAGGCTGCCAATGGCAATGTTTACACGGAATTGCTTTCAGTTTGAATCTTAGATTTTTTATTTTCTATATGCCTTCCAGTCATGTGAATTTAATTTTTTCGCTAGCCTGAGCATCTGCCACATTCTGCTTACATCCCTAGCAAAGTGTAAGCTTGGAAAATAGCCAAATCGGGGCAAATTGCCAGGTTCTGCCTGAATGGATGGTTTTTTCATTCCATGTCTCTCGATGTCATTTTGATTTTCATTCAAGTGTTGCAATAGAAAAATGTTCATTTTGATTCTTTTGTTGCTCGCTTGCAATTCTCTGTTGTAAAACCATTATAAATCTTGGCTGCATTCACCCGAGTGGGAACCAAGGCGAGAAAGCCCTAGCTGCATATTCTGGCATCTTTATAAGTTTTCCATTTGCCCAATTAATTGAATTAATTACAGTTGGGCACATTAAGCAACGTGAGCCAATTCCCGCAAAGGCGTTACCAGTACACAACTGCTTATTGTGATGAATTTTTTTCCGATATTTTTCACGATGTGTTATTCAATGGATTGCAACGTTTACTCGCTGATAAAGATACAATATTTTATTTTCTGCAGCGAGGCTGGATCCCATAGTGTGTAATTACCGCAGTTTTAATGGGACATTCACGTCTGGCAGTGCATTGCAGTTTCAATAATTTATGGCAAGCAAGAGATGTGTTCCCCTTTCCATTTTCTCAAGTAGAAAACCATCATTGCTGCACCATTGATCATCGTTTAACACATAGGTGCCCAACCTTTTTTGAGCATCGGGCCAAAATTTGAATAGTGAACCAACCAGTGCAAATCACATAGTCCAAAATGTCTTTAGATATAATTGCTAAAAAGTGTATATTAGTCTTACGTCTTAAGATATCTTTAACGCACTGAAACTATATTAAATTGAACCTGTCTAATAGGACAAGCTCAGTGCATTGCAAATGTGGTGCCTTGCAGCAGTTCTAAGCAATTCCACAAGAACTGGTAAATATACCACATATGCTGAAAAATTGAAAAAAGTTCGACCACTTTTTTGGCCAAGTTTACCATTAAAATCTGAAAAATCGCTTGAATATAAGCTCAGTGCATTGCAAATGAGGTGCCTCACCGACTTTTTTAAAGAATTACACAAGAACTGGCCAATATACATTCTCTTGTGATCAGTGTCAAAATATGTTTTAGACAGGATACATGCTTTCAGACAGGTTATTTTATACATGGGGCCCCAATTCGGAACCAGATCATTTTTTGCCTTTAGAGAGGATATTCTTTTACGCAGGATACTTTCAGAAAGGTTCTACTGTAATATCCTCATTTCATATAAAATGGGACCGTGGCAGTTATTAAATATTGATATCCAATGCTTGTTTACATTACTGGTTAGTTATTTGCTCTACCAACTTTGTTGCTTAAGGGGGAACTGAACTGCATGTTTTGCTATGGGGAAATTTTAAAACATACTTTTAAAAAAACTACTTGTTATAATACAAAAATAAAAATTGATAAAAATACTGCATTTTTATCAATTTTTATTTTTGTATTATAACGAGTAGTTTTTTTAAAAGTTTGCTTTACAATTTCCCCATAGCAAAACATGCAGTTCAGTTCCCCCTTAATAAATTGCAAAATTAAGACAGAGATATACTTTTTTTGCAATTTTATAACTTAAGTATCTAGGACCTTTTGTGAATCAAATTCTCCATCACAAAAGGTACTCTTGAGCCAAAAGTGATTCGCGGGTCACAGGTTAGAAGGGAAATCTGAGCCATTTATTTAGACTCGGCACAGCATACTTGATTCTCTGAATTGACATGGAATTGGTTATACTTTGATGGATTAAATTTACCAAAGCAGTCTATTCAGAACCTCATTGCCTTATTGAAGGTAGGGCGTTTTTTACTGGAAGCCCAAATGGGAAAAAAATTGATAAAGTACTTGTTAATAAAGTTGAAATGAAGGAGCCTATCCACTATTGATGAGATTGGAGAACTAATGATTGACTATATTTTTTTCTCATTGCAGGTCATAAAGAACTGGCGATTGATTTGTATAAAAAAGGCATTTCCGAGTTGGAAAAAGGTATTGCAGTAGACATAGGAGGACGAGGTAATGTAATTCCGGAATGGAGTCCCGAGCAAATCTCATTTCCTCGGCATTGTCGTAACGCCCGTTGATTTCTGTTTCAGGAGAAGTGTGGGAGAGAGCGCAACGGCTGCAAGTCAAAATGAAAGCCAATCTAGATATGGCCAGGGATAGACTGGATTTCTTAGGTAGTTTACCTGTAGTGCATGTCTTTGCCTACAGTTTTGAATGAGTAGCCAGCATGTGCTGTTGTGCCAGACATCCTTGCATGCGAGGCATTCTTATTTTCATTTCACTTTTTTTTTTCTCGTTTGCTTTCTCTTCATTTTCTCTGTTCGGAATGCAGAGACTATTAATCAAATTCATCATCTTGGCGTGGATGTTGCCGGCAAAGTGGCTGCGCTAAACAACAACCACGCCGCTGTTAATAAAAACCACTTGCTCGGGGAGAAAAAGCATGTGATGACGTACAAGCATGGGCCAACTGCACGTCCCCTTACCCTGCCTTTAAACCAACCTCAGTCGACTGCTGGTGGTACGGGCTCCAGGACCACTAGTCGTACTTCGCCTTCCAGCCCTACAGCTGGCAAATTTCCAGATGGTAAGGGTTTGGGCCATCTGTCTCTTGGTGTTCTTGCAGTATTTGTCTAATGTTGATTTTTGCCGAGACGAGGAAATGGTGCATAGGGTTTTTGAAAAACCGTGCTGGATCACAGGGCAGAGCTCTGTACTGCATATTCGGCTCGTTCATAATGAGTTAGAATGTTCGCTTTCATATATGGCATCTTGTGTTTAGCCAATTTCGAAAACACCGGAATTACTGCCTTTATCAAAAATGGTGAGATGAAATTAATGTTCCAGAATGCCTGGCATTCCGTACATTTTAGGAAAAAAGCAGTGCTTCAGAATTTATGTATTTATGTGTGGCTTTAATGGTTCAGAATGAAAGTAAAGGTACTAGAATGAAAGGAATTTCTATCTAGTAATAAGCTTCTATGGAAAACAATTAAGCTAATGTGACATCCACACTATATTACTTTCTAATTATATATATTAGCAAATGGCCTAATGTAAGAAAAAATGCTACCGTATCAGCTTATACATGTAATTAGTTAACATATTTACTCGTTTAAGTCCCCTTCTTTTTTAACAATTGCTTACCCATTGAAGCATGGGTGGGGCTATTACATGGAACATCATGTTAACACTGCACCCCAAATCTCCACTTTAAATATCTAGTACAAATACACCTCCTATAAATAAATATTTCTGGATTATAAAGCCAATAACCTGTGATTCGTGGCTTAATATATAATTGAAACATTTTAATATTGAAATTATAACTCTTCAACTTCCAGCAGATTTGCAGTGATGAGCATATTGCGCAAAATACAATGCGGAAAAATTATTTAGTCCGCTAACTTGCCATTTCTACCGATAGAATGCACTTTATTCATTGTGTTCAATTTATTTCGCTAACAATAGCATGCCCAATCGATTATTATATCGAACATCGGGTAGAGCAAAATTATTAAATGTTGAGTTAATAAATATCATTATTTTTTCTCTTGCAAAAATGGCTTTAAAGTTTGGGTGGAGTCATTACGCAAGTAAATACGGTAATTAAAAATAAAAACAAAAATGGACGATTATATATATATATGTGTAAATTTAGCAGGAGGATAAAATACGGTTTACCTCTAAAATATGTACCCAAAAGTGATGCGCCACGTAATCAATAAAGTTACTCAGACAACTGAGCATATTTTTGAGGAATGAACCGGTTCCTCAAATTTTTTTATTTTTCAAATTGCACCTAGCTAGACCGCGTGTTATTTTTCTGAATCCTGATTGGTGCATTGGTCATGCTCAGGATTTTTTCACCTGCCATAGGAAACCGGTGTTCATAAGATTGATTTATGAGCATGCAAGTTTGTGTTAGGGGAAAAATGAAACTTAACTCAGATTGGCATTTAAGCATTACCTAAATTTACTACTGCGCATTCACTAGGTCAATGGTCAAACCTCAA